>JTDE01001347.1:76217-87643 GCA_014338405.1 Paragonimus skrjabini miyazakii | reverse complement strand
CTGCAACAGTGATGCGTGTATAATATTAATGTGTTCATTCTTGTGAAAAGCGGAAAACTATTATTAAGGTTTGCTCACATTGACCGTAAAGGTTTTAATCTTCCATCTTCACCTCCTATGTAGTTACATTCCACCAAAATACCTTTATCCGTGTGAAAAGTTTTAATACAGAGCGCGATTGATTTTTAGGGTCAGAAGCATACAATTTTGTAGTGAACTCATCCAACATATATTTATTCATTCGTCTGACCGCCGCAGGTCGATGTAAAGATAAACCAAAGTATTTACTGTGTTGTTTTGTTGCATCAGTAGCCACAATTTTTTTTGGCAGTCCAACTGAGGAACGTTTTTTAAATACTGTTAGTCTGGCTATTTAATTCGCGTATAGAAAACTGCTGGTTTCTTTATTTCGGCGAATGGTTTAACATTTCATGTTCATTTGGGACAGTAATCAAACTGGACTGGCACATTATTTTTCTGAAGTTTCGAACTGCAAGCTACACGATGCTTTAAGCAAACTTGTCAGAAGAAATATCATAAAAATACCTCAATTGATAAATGACTGTCCCGTTTTTTCACGACATAAGAGAGGAAACAGTTTTGACGAGTGATAGCATCCCTCGATGTTTACATATAAGAATCGATTAGTTTTGAAAAAACGCTTACATTTGAGCGTAACAGATACAGAGTAGACTAGTACAAAATATTCAGTTGGTTCCAGCAATCTGTACGCAGATTATGGATTAGAAATTAACAAGCTACAGGTTTATACATTTTCCACCTAAGGTTGATACTAGTAACTGCAATACAAACAAAATAATTAGTGAGAACGAACAGCTATAGGTGCTATCACATGGCATAAACTTACATGCAACGGATTATCGATATTCATATAGATTGAACATCACCTACAATTGATCGCAGCTGTCGCATTCCCATAGAATTTCCAGTCGGTCCCTTTCGAAAAGATAGCGTAAGGATTGCAGTTGATGAACTGTTTCAAATAAATATAGTGAGAGATTGTAAGCTACGATCATCTTAGATTTATGTTGGAAATCTTTTCTCCATTAACCTTTAATTATCTTTGTTTAATGATATTTACGTGAAAATTGATGGATGTAGCGCACAATCATGTTGGTAGATGAGTGTAAATCAATGCGGCTTCTCCAGATTTCAAGTCAAATGCTGAACATTTTAATAGACAGCAAAAGTTGAAACCAAATGCGTTCTCCACACCTTATTTTCTTCACCTCATAGTGTTTCATTAGTCGAAACCACGTGCTCAAACAATTGAATCGGTCATTCGTTCTTAGAGTTACATGACAGCCGGATAAATGCAGTCATATCATGTCGCAAAAACAGTGTTCAACAAGTTCGCAGTCGTTAACTAGCTACCAGATCTACAGAACAGAAGTCACAAACATGCATCGAACTTATCAACGTCTGTCATATGTTTGATTACCCTGCCTAAGTGGACTAACAATTGATAGAGGGAGAAAGCAACAACTTGTAGTGTTAATTTTAAAGAATGAGAGCAGACTTTTAACGGCAGGGTATGCTTATAACAAACGTGATGGTGGGTGACAAAAGTTGAACTGGACATCTTTAGTGCAAACAGTTACGGTTCTGCCAAACGAATAGACACGTCTTGGTATATGCATAATAAGAGAAGTTACGTACTAGTAAAAAGTCGCACGGTCTACTTTAGACCATATTAAGCGGTTGGTTAATTTTAGGTTGATAATCTGAGTAAGTACTAAACGTTTCAGGAAGGCGTTCGTGATGTTCTCGAATGAATCCTTATGAGGTTAAGATGAACGTTGGCTAACAAGGCAGTTCTTTTACATCACTTTATTCAGGTAGCGTGCATATATTCAATCACACAACGTTGCGTTCGTTGTAACAAGTTGAAAATTACAGTTTTATCAGTGAGTTAATTCAAGTCTATCCAACTATTTGTTGGTAAAGCAAATTCACTGATCGGCAGTATGGGTGGTGGGCGCCGGAGTAGACTAAGAAATTTTACAGGTGTAGTAAATTCCTTGGATCATTTAATGGATTCCATATGAGATAGTGAAACGAGTAGGTGTCAGAATCCGAATATAACACTTCAGAGCTCCCAGCGTGGCTTCGTATACCAGTTGATATGAGACTTACCGCGTTGAAGCACGCTAGTTCTACGGTTAGTTCAAATCCAGCCGACGCTCTGGTTTTTCACAGTTGGATCTCTGAAATATGAGGCGATCCAACATCAGTATGCAGTACTAAGAACGGATTAGGTAAAAAGTACTCTCGATTTCAGTCATTGAAATCGGCCCGCAAAGTTTGTATCTTCCTACCTATTAGTAAGTCATCATCTCGGTAGTCCTAAGGCAGTTCTGTATGACATGCGGGGCCATTTTATCCCTACTCAAAGTTGCCGACTCATAAGCATGAATATTTTGTCGATTACTTCAGATTAATTAATTATTGCAGTGAACCTTGATTACTCCCATGTTGATGTTCGTTCATTTCACTGTTTTATCGCCATGCGCTTAACCTATATAATTGAATGTTTTATGTATTCGGCTGATGAGAATAAATGAAATGCTTGCACCTCGCAATGTATGTCTTCTTGCCGTCTTAATGAACTGGATAAAGGGAACTCAATGTTTCATATTGTTGTGTGGTCAGACGTTTGACATGTAGGAAATTGTCGCACGACAAAACGTCTCCTTGACTCAAACCGCCTGTTTTGGCATCCAGCAAAGTTTGGGCGAACAAACGAAATTGTTTTTCGAGGTTAAATATGATAGTTTTTATATTGTTAGGTTAGTCACCAAATTTGTGTTCCGAAGTCGGGTATTAGATAACATACAGTCACCGAATGATGCTTCAACCTTTGCTTGAATAATACTGAACTCAAATTCCCTTCTTGTCAGGGTGCGCCAGCACGGAATGTGTTTACTACGAGTGAGATGCTAACCCAAGTTTCTCATATCAAAAGGCAACGACATTCATCAACATTTCACGGACATCACTATAGACATGGTCGAATGATCGACTCTAAGTGTTCAATCCTATTTACTCTTGGGTAAACCATGAATTGTCCAGGGTCAATCGGGAGAAGGCGCAGTAATTTTATTCGGAAGTTTCACTTGTCCTAGAAATTGTCTATCTCTCAGAAAGAAGTCGGAAAATCTTTCTGATACTTTGTGCCACTATTGAGAAAAAATTATCAGTACCACTTCAGTCTCAGCTTAAAGCTGATTGATCTACTAACCTTCAAGTAACCAACTTTTACGGTTCGGATCAAGGACTTCGTTCACAGATAAATACGGAGTTAACTATCGTGTATTTTTTGTTTGGTATAATTACACCGCTGCCCCAGGGGTCACGCTGCTTTTGTTTTTTTGTTTGGGTTTCACTATTCAAAGGTTAACGTGCATCCATATTCCCACTTAACTGACCACGAGGTCATAACGATTCACCATTTTATCTCCAAGTGATAATTCTGAGATCATAATCTTTCGATCATGTTAAAGTCAGCGGTTTCACCTAATGGAATACGTCGTTTCTCGTCAGTGATTATTATTGGGGAATTTCATTCGTATTAAGCAGATGTATGTATGTCTCTATGGTCATCAAACTGATGCTATTTCAGCGGTAAGAAAATATAGAGTTTTTTATATTATTAGTTGCGCGTATTTCCACCTGGTTCTCTGAAAAAACTCGTTCAGAAAACAATTTTGTACAACAAGCGTATTACGTAGATTTGCCATCCCCTGCTCGTCTAATAGATGTGACATTCATGAAGAAAATGTGATGCGTTATTCCACGTAAAAGGTTCAATCTTATGTAGGCTATTCAGGAATTTGTTCGCTATCTGACAGCAAATTAGTAAATTTTTCAAACATTTCTGATTTTTATAAATAATTGAGCAATTTCTTGTTATAACCTGAACATCACCGATGTTTGACTGTGGTCTTTATCCGAAGAAAGCTTTCAACAAGCGCCTAATGCAAAGTTTACGTATAAAGAAGTGCCGTGATCAAATCCCATTGGTGTTAAGTTTGGTAAATTTAGATATAGGATTTCGGACTGGGAATTCGGAAATCGAAATGCTTGATACGCATTGGTTTTTCTAGCAACACAATCACACAAACATTTCGATTGTCTTACTATCATCATATATTCATCGTTCTAGTTGACCTTCACACATCCACATCAAAATGTTTTTCATCTTGCTATCTGTACATTTGGCACACTCAAGGCATCTGTTTAAAGCGACGATTTTATGTGATTGTTATAGGAACACTGTGATATTTTGCAAAGGTTGTAAGATTAACAAAAATTTCCTCTACTAACAGGTGTTCATGAATGAACGATTAAGTTCACACCTGCATTCTGTTAGTCTGCGTTCCGACTATTTCAATAAATTTATTGGCAGTTTTAAAACTTACTTAGTATTCGTTAGACTAGGTTACTTGTCGGTAAGTCTAACATACCTTTCAGCAGTTTAATACAAACTAGTACAAAAGACAGTAGACGCATTTGTGTATGCATGCTTACGTAACCCTTGTTTTCCGAAATAAATGTTTTAAAATCAGTTTGGCGCGCGTTTCATTTAGTTAGATGCTATGTTGGTTGGTTCATTTGAATGCACGAATTGACGGTCACATGTTACATTATCTTATCCGATTTCCCCACTTGGATTGATTACAAGGGAAATATTTATCGATAAAGCCTGTCTTGTTCATCAGGTAATTATTTCATCAATTGGAAAAAGCTGTATATTGTTCAATTATTTTATGTGTTATCAACTCTGGATTATCTTAGAAAGTCACAAAATTTATCTTCTATTCTCACCTGGCATAGGCGATGTGTGGTTTTATTATTACTCATTCGAGTTGACTCAGTTTTCCAAGAGACTCAAAGTTCCAAACGGCTTTCAGTTGTTCGTGCTATATTTGTTGGCTACTTCAGACATGATATTAACACAGAAAGTATCGCTACAAGGCCTACCAGGTTTACACACTAAACATGTTTACGAGTAGAGGAATACGTCCAAACTAATCCCGTACATCCATTGTAATCTTACGATGCCATAATCTTTTGTTGCTTACTCTAATATATGTTTTTGTTTGCCGCCGAAGGGCATCTAGAGCTCTTTCAGATTGTGTATAAGATTGTATATTAAGATTGTATACAAGATTTACAATTAATTGGTTGCCTTTGCTGTTTTCTAAGCATGTAATAAATGGATGACTGGTTTGTAACAGTATAGATGTTGAAACGAGATGGAGACTAACAAACATGAAACCTCTATCTAATCACACCATTACTCCTTTGTTAACAGTCTTCTACATTGGATGTCTTATGTAACTACTTCAAACCAATTGGTAATGCTACAGATTATTTTTTTCTACAGTTACCAAAATTGTTAGTATTGCATGCATTCTTTAGTTAAATTGCTTAAAAACAAAAAGTCACACCTTGGTTGATGCGTTCAAGTTGCACAGAATATAATCACACGTAATGTACGCCCAAATCGATCGAATTCACAAATGAGTGTGTAAACGATTACAGGTAAATGTCAGCATTGAGCATCATGGTTTGATGAATGATCGGACTTTACCAATTTGTTATCGTTCCTCTGGGGACTGGGAATAACGGAAACCTTAGCACACCTTGACACATGAGTTGTAGTCATTAGTATTACGGTGACTGACAATTCCTAATAGGGTCAAGTTAAAAGCATACATGCAGTAGGCTTAACCAGGTTTGACGTAAGGACAGTTAACAACTTTCAGAGAGGCAAACCAGTGACAATTTAAAAAATGTTTTGTGATTAGAATGCACAATTTAACAGCTGCTTCTGTCAGACTGAGACTTACTTGCTCATTGTTTGTTTGTAATAATTTTCTAGTTAAATCCTTACAGTGACAGGTTCGATTTTTCTAACTTGTTGCGTTAGGCTGGCTGTCCAAAACCTATGCTCAGATGTTTAACAACGAGCTTTGATTTTGTTTGAAAATGAAAGGTATTTCAACTTTACGGGTAGAGAAGTACGAAGTTCACTTTGGTCTTTAAGTTTCAGATGTCAGATGCTGCATCTGTATTGGTATATTATAAACCAAATAATTTTTCGCGTCAGAATACTTCATTGTCTCTGTTCCGAAAGTTACTTTATAAATTTTTAACGTTTTACTTATTCGCTTACTGGCCGAACTCGTTATCGAGTGGAAGTTTCGAGGAAGTTTTTATTTTACCGAAAAGATAAAAACTTTCGTGTGGAAGACGTCCATGACCGAAGTCGGTCATCAAGAGTTTGTCACAAATTCTTACGAGAGAATTTGTAATCTAAGTGGAAACTTTTCCTTGTTTCCTCTGGTATACTCGAGTATTTTTGTGTCTTGACGTATTGGTTGATGGTTAAAAATCCCCAGGGTAGTCAACAAAAATATGATGTAGGAAACAAGCTCTTTTTCGGTTATTCATCGTCAGGCCAATTACTTAACATTTATATGAAAAAGAGTTGTCAAAGCGAAACGAACAAAACAAGTATTAAGTTCGAGTGAGATCAGACATGTCATAAACAAAACGGACACAACGTTTTGATAAGATTACGTCACCATTATGACGCAACTGGAACCATGGCGATTTGATCGGTCATGGTGTGGGTGGTTGGCCATGGTAACTTCAACGCCTGAACAAAACGCTTTTGTGCAAACAATTGTGTGGATTATTTAGTCGAATTCCGGTCGCTTCAGCTGTAGCCAAAATGTGGCATCTGACCACTTTCAGTGGCCCCCGTTGACTCGGGAAATCGGACGAAAAGAGGAGTTCAGGTTGACAGTATGATGTGTATCAACTAGGTGTGCAACAATTGCGCTGGTAATTATCTTGGTAACTCCATTGCTGATCCAGGCTGGATGATGCTCCAGGATACGTTCAGTTAAGTGCATGGTCATGTGATTCACATGCCTAGTACCACAGGAAAAAGTAAATGAGCTTTTCTCCATGTTGCCTGTGAGTTGACAGATTTGGCGACATATCAACTGGTTACAGATAAGTTGCTGACAGACATTTGAGGTCTAGCACCTAGCAGGGGTGGAAACTGCCGTAAGCGTGGCGGATTCTTCTCAGTTATTAGCCCCCACTTTTATCCGCACTGATGAGCCCGAATAGGTGTTACGTGCTCAAGTTTGCAACCGTTTGAAGTGGCAAACCAAGTTTGATAACTTCATTCAGCAGGTAGAACTCTCATTGACAAACTTACCCATCCACAAGGTAGGAGAAGAAATTGAGACATTTTTTGTAACGTCATTGAAAACGCGTAGCTGTTGTTTATAAGCAAACGTGCTGTGCACTGGTTTAAGTGATACATCTGATCGATGGTCGGTAAGTCCGAATGATTGTAAACTGGTAACAGTGCACGGGATTCACAGCCATGACCGCAAAACATATCTGAATGTTAACGTTGACATTAGATAACCATTAGCTGATTCACTGGCTTAGTGAACTAGTCAGAATTTGCCACTAGCCTTTAGTGCTACTGGAGTGAGTAATTGAGATGTTAAAACAATGAAATAGCACAGTTAATATACGCGTTTAGATAAGTTTAGTACAATTTGATATTTACTAAGAATAACAATGTTAAACTGATTTTTATCCAGGGATAAAATGCTTTTTCAGACAACTGGTGTACGTGATTCAAAAACGACTTAAAACAACGGTAAACTTCTGTGAACATGTTGGAAACGTTTGAAAAGATGGAGAAATATATCAACTCAATGCATATGACTACTCTGAATGAATGTGAGAAAGATGAACAATGCTCAAATTTAGAACAACTCCTGAGCAGTTTACAAACACAATCACTTACAACATTTTCTTCTGAATCACGTGTACACCGACTGTTGAGCCAGTAAAACGTTTTGGGTATTCAAAGTCAATAACACGTGACTGACAATACGGCTAACTTTACAATATGTATCAAGTGAATGATCCTGATGCTGAATGAATCTTTGGGGAAGTTATATGCTTTTTTCGAATATACTTTACACAGGTTTTCATTTTCATGTTTTCCAAACTTACTGTTCTCGACAACCGGGATACATTGTGGAAACCAGTCTTTGACCAAGTTATCAGTGATGTATCACCATGCATTGGTTAATATCTACATCTTAATTTTTCAACGGTTTTCTTTCTTTCGAGATGCACCTCGGGTCAGAACTAGTGAATCACAAATAAATATTATTGTTCCATAAAATTCGGTATTGGATTGATTAATCCATACCGATTACACAGTATCCACAACAATGGACACCAGTCCGGATACCAATACTTGACCTTTCTAACCGAAGCTGACAAGAACTGACAACCTAGTTCTACCCCAGCGTGTTATGCAACAAAGCTCCACACATCCCAGTAAATCTATTGAACCAGTTGCTCTCATTGTTTACCTATGTGACTGATATTATTAGAATTTACCAATCGTAAATTTTTTGAGGGGAGACATAACAACAGATAGTTAATAAAAATGCAATAATCGAAGTGGTCACTGCGCAGTACGACAGCAGAAGACATTATGTAACCTGAACAGCATTTTTTTAACAAGTATAAGAACTCGCTCTAAACTTGAATTGGTCATGGTCTTAGGGATATATTTAGGTGCTGAACGTTATGTTGTCCTCGGTAGTTGGATTGATTCTTTGAACAAAGGTGGTATATTATTCGGTCCTGCCACAACCGACAACAACTGACTGATAGATTCGGCCGAAGAATCCCGAAGACTTGCTACTTATTAATAGCACTGGCAATAATCTGAGAAAAATTACACTGGAACCGAACTGTTTGTGATAAGTTTGTGTCAGACAGCAGCAAAAGTGTGATCTTTGCAGCAACTTCCTCATGGCTATTTTACAATTTGGGGATCTTGCCGCACATACAAACAATACCGAACATGTCCTTTAGTAGCAAAAAAACAGTTAACAAAGGTCGCTGGTTAAATGGCTTTTAATAGACAAACTTCTGCAACCAAAGTTTAACTGGGTCGGCCTTCCTTCTGAAGGGGCAGCCAAGTTATAGTAAAATATCTAGTTTTATCAATTACTTCGGGTGTGAATATAATCAACTAAAGCACTGTAACACTTTTAGCCAAAACATGGTTGACTTAGAACAAGCAAAGTACATGATAACTTAGATATTTCTAGAAAAGCGATGTGGCGGAATCCCGCGGGTTTCACGAAATTTTGTATCATTTCAGATACATAAATTTGTTGTAACAACCATAAAACATGACCGGATATCTGGCCAGATATGCTTAGGTCAAAATATAACAGAAACGAAAATATCGCTGTTATATTGTTTTCAGTACACTTGGATTGAATGCTGTTTGCATGGATTGGCCTGATGCGGAGCAGGCAGAATCTTTGTCCGTCATGTACAGAGTAGGGTACTCTATTGCGCTTGCTGAAGTGGAAACTTCAAACGTTTATGGGAGAAAAGAATACTGTCTTAAATGGTGGCTTCCGATGTGTCACAGAATTTTAATTAAAAACATGCGATAGAGTAACTAAGATAAGAGATTGGAGTTATCTAACAATAACGGACCACTTTATCAAAACAAGCGCTGCGCAGGTCGTGTAGAATTCTGTTCGTTTAATGAAGACTAAACAGACTGAATGGACAAAGAGTTATCTACATAAGCTTTAATCTGGAAGCGTACACTGCATAGAATACTTGAACTTGCCGATGCCCAAGTAACTGCACATATGAAATTTGTAGGCCACAGTCAAATAATTATACATAATGTTTTATAAAGAGTGAATTCTTATGTAACGTAATTTGTATTAAATAGTTTAAAATCAACATTTCTGCGGACTTCCATGGACACGGTGATGAAAACAGAGCAATAAACCAATATTCCCGAGAAGCGAAACCTATTTAGATCAAAGTTTCACGGCAATACTGGACAAGTTAGCAAAATGGATAAATATACAATTCTCATGCATAAAAATTGACCAATATTTATTCTCTCAATCGTCAGATCGACTTGATAAAACAAGGGTGTCTGGAACAAGGTCCAACTAACTTTCGCAAACACATGTAGAATGTACACAAGTAGACACTCAGGACTGACATTGTTAGTTCGGATTTTCAAATGGCCAAGCTTGTAAAGTCGACATAACACTAGCTTTACAAAATCTACATTTACGGATTCGCATTATTTAAAGGTCTGTTGATAATGGCACACCGTCTCAATCGCCAATTAGTGTATGAGACAGTTACAACTTAAATACATTGGAGGATAGATCTCTTATTTTTACTCATTCAGATAACTGTACTTTTGAGCATTCTGCGCAGTACTTTTTCTCCCTGATTCTTTTAAATGTCACTCCTGCTTTATCCGCAATGCATCTCTGCACCATCCTACAAATGTGTGCTGTGCAATTTACATAGCTATATGACATAAACAAATTGAATAAAGATGAACAGCCACAGCCTCTTAGGTGGTAACTTATGAAACGTGGTGCAAGTGGATACAAGTTTGGTGACATCAAGTTGATAATTAACAGAAATGAATTATGCCACGTACGTGAATCCAGGATTTATGGTACTGTAAACACATAAGTTACTCAATGTTATATTTAGTCCAGTGAGTTTCCTTAACTTGTATAGTAATATTGATTTCAGAATGACATTTTTGTCATGTTCATAGGTCAGTAGGAAGAAAAATTTCCAGGAAAGACCAAACAGACTAAAACAGTCACTTTCATGATTTTGTTGATGCCTAAAACAAAGGTCTGGATTTCAGTTCAATCTGCTCAAACAAACCTACTCATTCGTAGTTAGTTTGATGTTGATAAAAATCAATGATCAAATATAAACTGTCGTTTTCCCGAAAATTATTTGACTTGTTCACCGGACTTCCCTGCATATGATCTAACTACTTCTTATGTCAGTAAGTTGACACGGCGCAGAGTTTGTATCTTGTCAATTTTTGTGGAAGACATGCTGGAACGAAACGGGGCCTATATATTTGTTATTTGAGTTTAAACATATGCTTCTCAATAAAGAAATGCCTACTAATCTGCAACTTCCCTAGTAACTGGTCCATTAGCGTGAGGTTTCAAGCTTTAGAACTGACCAAAAACAACTCACAAGTGGATAACTCATTAAAATAAGCAGAACAAGCCTCCAGAAAAAAGACCATATTCGTTCCTATACGATATCTTGAAGTTTTCTAACAAATCCCATGGAGATAACATAGTAACAACCGAGAAAAAAACATTTTCTATCGTTTGGCACAGTATTTTTAGAACCCACTATGCGTATATTGATAGACGAGCCTTACGCTTAGTTTTCCATCTACAACATCATCATCATCATCATCATAACAGCCATGAGCCTGACCAAAAGGTACTGTGGCTCGGGCCGCC
>JTDE01001347.1:29402-65099 GCA_014338405.1 Paragonimus skrjabini miyazakii | reverse complement strand
TAACCAAGCCTCACGATCAGCCTTTAGACTACGTTTCAGCTTCCTTCGGATATCTCTTCTAGAATTATTATGTGAACTACCAGGAGGAACCTTCCGCCTGGCTTCTAACAACTCCAGCGATTCCTCTGAAATCCAATGTTTGTCAAACTTATATACCCCTGAGCCACATGCTACAGAACCTGCTTTCTGAATAGCTTGTGAGATTTGTGTCCAGCAGCTACTAGGGTATTCGAAGTGAATATCACTAAGGCAGCTTTCTAGGCTGGTTTGTTACTTATGCTTAACCGACGGTAAGGCCAGTTTTTCAACAGCCAGTCGTTGCTGTCGGTGGGGTCGTTGTCCAGCAGGAGTAAAAACGAAACGACAACATACCAATGCATGGTCTGAGTCCAGGTAAGTGCTCTAATAAAAACGACAGTCTTGAATGCAACCACGCCACCTGTAACTAACAGTTATGTGGTCTATCTGAGACCAGGCCTGCTTCGGAGAAGGCGGGCGCCAAGTACAGCAATGACGTGCACGATGCCTAAAACAAGTGCTGGCTTAAAACAGCTTATGCTCAGTGCAAAGCTGCTACAATCGCCCACCATTATCCCGAACATGTCACCTAAACGAGATTCGACCTCACCAAGGTGGCCGACCTGAGCATTCATATCTCCGGCTAGAATGACTATATCAGAGCCACATGTCGACCGAAAGAGACAGACTAGATCCAAATAAAACGCGTCTTTGACGCCGACGTCACTACAGTCAGTAGGAGCGTAAGCAGACACAATGAATAAATTTCTGAAAGTCTTGCGTCTAGAGTTGGTCTTAACGGAACCTGCCAAGCGGACAGCACAAAGTCTACTGTTAACAGGAATCCAATCTATCAATGAGGCTGCGGCCGTCAAGCTAAGGACTATACCTACTCCAGCCTGAACTGTAACAGCGGCTGTGAAGTCACCCGAAGTGTATAACCAGTATCGGGTAGGCAATGTAGGTGCTGTTAGTTCCGTACGCTGACTACCGTCCTGGATTCTGGTTTCCGAGATACAGCAGACATCGACAAGCAATGAGTTTAACGTTCGTGCAAGAACGGCTTGTTGACCTATCTGTTTTAGAGTGCGAACGTTGAAGGCTCCTATATTAAATCGCATTCTAGGTCTAAGCAAGGGACGAGGGAGGCATGAAGCTGAATGGCAAGAGACAGAACTTACCGGCTCAGTGTTACGACGGTTGGCTACATCTGTTGTGGGGCCTGTAGAGTAACTATCAGAAATGGAGCTTGTGAGGGGCATGAGAGCTAAATTGGATAGGACAGTGGGGGAGGGGTCAGCAGTAGCATGTTTTCGCCTATCCACCCTACTGTATGCAGCCGGTAGAGCGACCCGGTTTATACTGCGAGACTGCCGATGCAGTATGGAATTACTGGAATTGTGACTATTCATGGTTGTGTGTGGGCTGAGATACTGCCAGGGCGCCCAGACCTAGACAGGAGAACGATTAGGGTTCTCAACCAAAGCCTTCGGCTCAAAAGCCTATACCACAAGGCAGCGGGTGGGTGGCAGTGTACCAGAACTTATATGTTTTCCGGAAGAAGATGCCAATCTTCTTCCAACCCCCAACCTGGATAACCAGGAGACTGGTTTGTCAGACCTCTATCTATTGGCCTGCCTGGTATGAATGATTCTATTGGAGTGGTGGCCTCACCGTCCAGTTTAGCCCAATAGTTCATCGAGATGCGCAAGCCGTCACACCGCGTGAAGGTCCAGTTTCGTTGTGACGGACCCATGACATTCGCGTTACCAGCAACGTTCCACAAGCGAACCAAACCAATTCAACACCTCACGCAACATAAAATGAAAAGATTCCGAAGAAGGTTAAAATATTCAACATTAGCAATGAATTGAACATAAACTGCTGCCAAGACGATGGAACTGCATGTTGGATATTTTAGTATCAGTTCGCACCCGCAAACAACGTAAAAGATAAATGAAGCACTGTACATTGAAGTATGGTAATCTAGAGGAACGAGAAAACACTTTCTAGGGTGCTTGTCATAAAGCGGTGTAAACACATTTGAACTGAGTGAAGAAAATTCAAAAGCACCATTTTTCTGACATACGTTACCAGCACATGAATGAGTTAAAGAACTGGGGCATCAGCAACTTGAGCAACGGTTCAAGCTAACCTTTGAGAGAAAGTTTATGACCTCGAGTTAATTTTTCATTTCTTTAAAATGTCATGTGAACGACGTAGTCACTGATGATAATTATAAGCACGCGCAATATTAAGATCCAGATTTCGAACTGTCAGTACATTTGCTCAAAGTTGCGTGATATAAAAAATTAGATATCTAAATTTCCTTGAGATATGACACGTTTAGATTACAGCAAATTGAAACTAACGTTGGCACCCCAAGAAGTTGAATAATCGCAATGTGTTATTTCAACTCCACCTCTAAAAACACATTTCTTAAGTCAACAGTCTTTAGATATTTGCATTGATTCCAAGGCATATTAGGAAAGAAACATCAGTGAAACTTATATCATGGAACGGTTTTTAACCTACAGTAAAACTCGGTGATTTGATACACACTGTGAGAAAACATCTCACAAATATTATTGAAATACTTCCGTCAAACAAGGTAAGTTTGAAAGCCGAAAACATTTTCCAAAGAGAAAAATTCAGCAAAAAGTAAAATTATTTTTTATCGAAACAATCGTTTTACTGTTGCGCGAAAAAATTCGGTAAGGCATATAACCGTTAATTCATTGTAGATTTTCGTACGAAACGTTTAGCACCCGAAGAGTGGTAGATGTATACATTTTATGTCGATTCCATGATATCGAATATAAAATTAAGTGAATCTTTTTCATAGAAAACTAATGAACGATTATGGGCTACACAGTTCGCTATGTCCGTGGAAGCGTATGGTACTAATGCAATTTTTTAAACACATAAAACCGATTAGATTTGCTTGATCGCTGTGGATTTAAAAACCATAAGAATATCTTATTGAAATGACTTAATAAAGTTCTGAATGAACCAGTCAGATTGATACCGTGATCAATGGTCAAGCCATAACTGCAGGCCACGGTGTTCAAGTAAGCCTGACGTTTCTGGGCTACATGAACTTGCATTCATTTGGGTGAACATTCCTACATTCTGAGAGGTTAGTGACCGTCTTACTGTGCAGCTCAAATGCACAACGACAGACTAAAGGGATTAGTAACATCCGAACGAGAACATGGTGCTCAACTGCACTGAACGTTTGTTTAATCTTTTTTTCATTGATGCTTGTTTCATTCGATGCATGAATTAATCAACCTTAACTGTCAGCTCAGTGTGAACTCCCTTTTTGCATAGCGACAACCTCTTCGGTTGGCGAATTTTACATACTGCAATTCTTTATTAACGCTTAGAGTCAATCTTTCAGAATAGCCATTAGTTTGTGGAACGGATTTGATTATGTCTAGTTTCTTCGTAAGACTGCCTTGTATATATATTTGTTTTGTTAGCAAGGACAGACCCTTCACTGGTGTTTGCTTATGTTGGGTTGGTTTGGCGCTAATGCAGGTGAATTAATGACAAGGCCGCACAAAATTCCTGTTCTTTTAATAGAACCATTCTCCCTCCAACTTGTTTGTATGTCTAGAAAAGATAGGCGGTTGTTTATCCCATATTCACACGTGATCTTCAACTTAGGCGTTGTACAGGGTTATCTGTTATCTTCAAGTTGAACATCACCCACAATTGTTCGCAGCTGTCGCATCCCCATAAACTTTCCAGCGGGGTCCTTTCGAAAAGAAGCACTTGACTGGAGTTTCGCTCTCATTAGAGCTCGTCAGTAGTGTATATCATCGCCACTGCCGGGACTTGAACCGCGGACACGCTGCTCATGAGACAACCGTGTTTACCATTGCGCCATTGACCTCACGTTAGGCACGACCGAGTTATCATATGTGAACGCTCAAACACTTTCTCTTGTGAGTAGTGATCTGTTTAGATTGAATGAATATTATTGTGTCATTGATTTTACGGTTGTAACATGGCAAAATATTTATGTACGTAAGTAAATGTGGACTCACTGTTAGTAAAAAATGTTTTTTAAGATACAACCTGTTCAATTTATTTTCTATTTATCGGTGGGGTCGATAGATATAAAAAAAAACTGGCATTATATTAACAAAGTTTCGTGCAGGATATCGATCGGAGAAGGTACAGTAGTGAGATTTGATTTGTTGGGCTGACAAATATAAATATTATTTCCGGCAAACAGTGATGTATGTCTGTAAAACACATAAGCTAACAGCGGAAATGATATTGTCGGAGTTATTGTCAACGTCGAAAGAATAATCAAAAAAATGTGTCTAAACCATTTGTTTCCAGGAATTTGGAAAGGTTTTTAGGCAGTCTGTCATCTTACGATACATTAAGTCGATCACTGTCAAAACCGGTCTAAACGTCCTCCCAGTCCTCTGTACATTGAAGAGTTCCTTAAAGCAAACACATTGTTGGTCCATACGGTTTAGGCGACGTATTAACGGGGCAACCTCCGTTAATACTCCGCAAACGTTAAGGAAGCTGCAGGTGTCCTGAGGCGGCTTTTTATTTGTCAACAATACTTATACTCATCCATTATTGCCCGTACCTTCTGTACGCGCACACGTATAAAAACTGACTGCCCAAAAACCCTTACCAGGTTAAGTTACGATGTGTTTTTTAGGTCATTTCTGTTGCCGATTGCGGAGGTGGTTTCATTGCATCCCACCGGCCATTGTAGAAGGCCCGATAAACCCATAAACCGTATCAAACGGTTCAGTTTTGAGTAAGTCTAGGTTGCCAGCTCTGCACTCTGGGGTCGTAGTCGATACGGTGTGCGTATTCAGTATCCTATCAGGTTGTTCCAACACAATAAATTCGTGCGGTTTATTGAAGCGATCCCGAACAAATGATTCAAGTAAACTTTGTATGTTCACTAACATGTCTGTAAACTTGACATTTCAGAGAAATAACTACTTTTCTAACCCTCTACTACTCGGTTACTGTTAAGTATTATTCGTGCCATTGCATCGATTTATACTCCTGCTATCACATGAATCATGAAAATAAGAATTCGATTTTCAAAATTGAAGAAGTGAAAACCTACCGTCTAATGCAGGAATTGCATTGGTTTAGTTCAAACTACAACTTTTAAGAGCAATGGCGTGTGTTAGCTTAATTGAAAAAAATAAATTCCATCGCTAAATTCCATCGCTGCCCAGTTAATACTTGGTATGTAAACCGCTTTTCGACGTTAGCAAGTGTATTCACGGGTAGTTTTCCGAGGAAAACCTTAACACTGACGGTTCTGGTCAGGATGGAACAACCAGTAACTTTTAGCCCAACGCCCTTTTTTCGGAAGCAGGTGTGATGCTGACATTTCACAATTCGTCAAGAAAACTAGGTAAAAAACTAAGGCAATCGGTGCACGTAAAATAAGAATACATTCTTTCAGAACTGAAAACATATCGCAGTTGGCAGTGGTACGTTGTAAGTAAAGTAGCAAAACCTAGCATGGAATTTATGTAGGCGTTAGAGTTATAACTGCATGTGTGACGAGAAGCATGTACAATGGCTAGAAACACTCAAATTCACCATTTTAACCAGTGATCAGTTGACAATTCTACTGAGCTATTTGAGATGTACAATGCGTTCCGTTTTTCAACTGTTTGATCGTCATTGATAATTCAACAAACTAATCCCAATTTACGCAAAAGATGTAAGCTGTCTTTAGGTTTGTTTGCGCTTGGTTTTGATAAGGCGCATATCTAATCAACTTTGCTCATTGATACGATTTTAGGATAAGTCAAGTATATGTGGTTTGCCAGTGTAAGCCACTGCTGTTGCAAGGTTACGCGAAATAATCCTAAGATTATTTTACTAAAGGTCAAGCGCTAAAACTGTACGGGTGAACGGAATTCAGATGGCAACCCTTGTATTATATGTAATACTCATAGTATTGAATTACCTGGCCTAATTGCGTTTTTTTACATGGTTACTGGGAAAATTGTTGAAAGGCTGAACAACACTTGTCTAATTATGATTACCAAAATGAGAAGCAGTTTACATATTCGCTCCAGCTGTGGTCACAGCGTAGATATTTTTCAAAGCAACGAAGATTATCAACGGTTGTGTCAAACAGTTTCAATGGTGGTCATTTCAGTCAGGGTGAGTAACATTCTGGGTTTTATGGCTATCTGGGAAACGTCAGGTGTTGTGTGACAGCTCAGGTGAATGTAACTGAACAACTCACAGCATCTATCGTAGGACTTATTATAAAAAATATTGGTATCTCAACTTCTGAACATTAGAAGTGTAAAACTCTCTGTCATCAACCAAACGTGACAAAGACCTCTGAAGTTTGCCATTATTGCGGTTAATTTGACTAGCACTGAATCAAACCATCATGCAACTAAATTGACCGCTTGTTCAAACGCCATTGTGATCGTGAAAGACAAACTGTCCGCTGAATGAAAAAAGGTTAAATTTTCCAGTTATTCAGTTATTGTGCATATTCTTTAAAATTTCCTTCCCATTGCTCCTAATTAGCCTCATTCGAGTGTGTTCGGTTCTGTCATACTTCATTTAATTACTGCTACTGATTTGTCATTCATGGAATTTCGGGCTCCTGCTCGTTCACAAGCTTGCTGGGAATAATCACTATGTTTACACTGATAAATGCGAGGAACATAGGTATTTAGATCTGGTCACTTCACAAATTGGGCGATGTCTTTGTGGTTGAATGTTCTCTGTCCTCGATCTTCAAATAAACCATCTAGAAATAAGTAAATACTTATTAGGACCAAATTTGCAGGAAGCTCACAACCCGCTTTATACTGGGTTTTGCTGAACACCCTGTTCGGCTGAACTGTAATATCCAACTGATGTGTACAGTGACTTAGTGCAGTGGAACGTCAGTATAAATTCGATCGTCGAACCGATTCAGCCGTCATCAAGTTGGACAGAGCATTCCATTGTGAACAGATCCTGATCGTGATGTAGTCCTTCCATAAAGCAACCTGCTTACTCCATGACCCAGCTTCACAGGGTGACCATTTATAATGCAAGTTTCTCACTATATACATTATTCTGTTGTATTATAATGACAGTATTATGTTAGCCGTATCAACAAAACCGCCGGTTGGTTTCCTTCAAATTAGAATTATAAACTGGTATTTTCATAATCTTTCGAAATCCTGAGGCTGAATGTGGCTCCCTACACTTCTTTCAAGCCTTACTAACCGTCCGAATAAACCTGCATATCCCCTTTTTTCAAATTAATAAGATCGATATTTAACCTGCACATCGGTATTTACCTTCAAACGTGATTACCGTGCAAACAAGTTGAACGAACTTTGTGGCTTTCCGATCATTGTGTAATTAAATTCTATCACTTTTTCACCAAATTAGAGAGCAGGCACATTTGAAAAGATGCTGATATTCCCATATATTGTCACCACTTTATATACAAACTACGCACTAAAAATCAAATGAACCTAAAATTCGAAACAATATATCACCCATCTGTACGCTATTAAGACAGTCGGTTCCAAGTAAGTCCGATTGGTGGCGTTAGCGTCTTTTGCAATATTCTACAGCCTGCCGATGTATGATTAATACTACTCTATTAATCACAAACGATTTCAGAATAAGGTTACGTAAGATTGTCATTCAAAAGTTGAACAGAAAGGAAAGTTTCCGCAAACAGATCGTCCTCGAAAAGTCCTCTTCTTTGATTATCACAAGAGCAAGTTCAGACTAGAAAACTACCTTTCAAAAACTGAGGAAGGGACAATGTGATTGGGTGATTCATCCACACCATTCTACCGTGATCCGCAACACGAATGAATTCAGCTCTCGGTAGTCAATATTAATCAGGCCGTGTCACTGGGACAGGAACAAATTATTTCAGAGTGTTAGGTCGCGGAAGCGTCAGGGATCGAGTAAATTATTCTTGAGCACACAAATCTGAATGACGATCGGAGTGCGAACGTCTCTGCTACTTACAGGTTGCGGCAATAGACCTTCCGCGACGCGATGGCATAGATCCGGTGGACGGTGTGTAACGCTTCCTTCCTGTCTGTGTGGTGATCACAATTGACTGGCTGGACCAGGATTCATGAACTGTTGTATTTGTTGTCCCAGAATGGAGCCGAATGGGATTCTTTGAAATAGGCGCCTAGTACTTCGACCCAGGTATATTAAGCCACATGAACCGTCGAATGATTATATGAGGAAATGAGCAACATTATCAAGCGCGCCGAATTCAGTGGTATTGTTCCTTTAGAGTGAAATGTGACAATGGAATTTTTGGCCTAATACGTTGGGTTGATGACATCGGTGATTTGACGCGATACCAACTCCATCGTTGCGTCATCCTTGAATGGCAAATATGAGTGGACATTATTCGGATCGACAGCTTCCACTGATGTTTGCGGTTGTCTGTTTGACATGTTGTTGTTGATGAATGTTTGGAGCAGGTTACAATGCAACGAACCTTCTGTGAATTCTTCCATTTCTTTTCTGTTTTCTTTTGCATAAATTCGGTTTGTTCTGTTTTTGAGACTTCGTAGAAGCTCAGGTCTATGACTGATCGACATATGTGGAAGTGCTTTTCTGTGGTGAACTATCTTATTCGCTTGTCGATGTTACGTCACTGAAAAGCCTTTGTCCATTAACTTCTTCCGAAGTAGAAGTGGTGTTGTTTTGAGCCTTGATGAAAATGTTTTCTGTTGTTTTTGTATCTCTTCTTCACAATCCACCAAGCAAAATAAATCGTCTACCTAGCTTCAGTAGTAGTTCAGTTGCTTAATAACCTCATCCGGTTTACTTTTTCCGAACATTGTATTAAAAATATCCGTAAGCACCCTTGAACCTAGCAAAAAGCCCAAATCCAAACCAACAACCTGGCAGTAGAGCTTACCGTTTGAGTGAAATTTGATATTGATTGTGCGAAACCATATTGACTCAAAGATTTTCTACGGGCAGTCCAAATTTAATCTAGTGGTTTTCAGTGTTATCCCACAGAATATTGATGATAATCGCCAAAGGTATTTTAATGAATACCAACGATACACCAAAGCAAAACTGTGTACGTTACATCAAGGTTTGAGGGAGGGCCCACGAACTCGGTAATACTTTTCCAACTGCATCTGGTTTTTTCTTTTTTGAGTGGTTCCGGAATTTCTACTAGTCACTTTGCAGCCGCAAATCAGGGGCCTTATGTGCACTAGACAGGCCATATTACTGTAGAATAGAAGATCCTCTCTCGATTAACTAACTTAGCTGTCATTAAAGTGTGGTTGATAATCAGTAAGTCCGGATCCGTCAAAGTTTTGCAGTCAACGGGTCCTCCTTCTAAATTCTATTTGATAGCTTCTTGTAGATATGATGCCCAATACCTTGATGCAAGCACTAACCCGTCCTGCCTGTGTGGACTTCATCACAACTACTAGTAGATTTGTGTAATTGTTGAGCCATAGAATAACCAACCATTTTATGTCTGGCGGAATACGTAACTGAGCAGCCTATTCAGTGCGTTGCAATACTGTGACTCGTCACTGATTAAAACGTCACTGTTTAATTCTAGTTAAAATAATGTATTCTTTCCCCTCCCCATCGTTTCCCCCCATATTTGGCCTTTTTCTTATCGTGAACATCAAAACTTTTTCACAGGCAACCGCTGTCTGATATCCGAATGAGTGCAGCTCTTCCGATTATGAAATCAAGTAGAAGACTGGTCTTGATTAGGATGTTTCTGTGCATAAAGACTGTGGACTCAAACCAGTGCACCAATCCTGAAATCATCTTCCAAGAATTTCCAGGGATGTGATACCTAATGTACCACTCATATCTAGGTTACCATTTTGATTTTAAATCACACTAACGAAATCAAACGGAATTTTTCTTGGCACGTAAAAATAAAATAGTTTAGAAAATCCACCGGGTTGCCCATGATGATAGGTTGACTGGAAATAAACGTCGTTTGAAATACTCAGCTTTACTCAAAGTTGTGTTGATAAACTGGTGGTCAGGATGAACTGATTACATATTTTTTTGATCTTGTTTAGTTGTTTTCCAGCTCGAGGAACCGTAGTTCACATCTCAGCTTGAAAATATCCACTAACTGGCGCAAATTTGTGGAATGTCGAATTATTTATGGGTAAAATGTAGACCTTACCAATCTGTCTGTTGTTTGGGCTTTACTAAACCATTTGCCTGTGGTATTTCTGCGTTGGATTGCCAGAGATTTCTACGCTGGAGTTTAGTAATATATCTACGCAAATTAAACGTTCGTATGTTATTCTCTATTAAATTTTCAATGAACGGTGTCCACATTGAATTTACATGTATAAAGAACTGTCACATTCTTCTTGATGACGTGGTCCGATTTTTTGATTATCGCGATACAAAAACATTTGTCCGATCTACCGGAGTAGAAATGCTTGTTTTTGAGCTTCTTCGTGAATTTGTACCGTTTAGCATTCAGGCATAAACACTGGTGCATCGAGGTCGATGGAAATTCAGTTGACCTATTGGACGAAGTTCAACGAAACTAGTGCACCTTGACTGGACGTGCATGCGAAAAATCAACAATATAATAATATATTTTCGTTCTGAATTCGTGCACGTGATTCGGCGCATTCGATTAAGTGGTTGTTTTAGACTTAAACCAGGGGGAAGTACATTTCACTGAATTTTTTTCTATCTAAACAGACCATAAATTATAAATGTGTTCCGAAGATCCGACAAAAAACAATGGCATTTCATGTCGACGAAATAATTAAGTTGATCAGTTTTGATTCGTCTTTGATTTTACACTTGCAGTGCATTTTCCACAAAGTTTTCAAATTCGATCCAAAAAATCACAGTTGATTTGTTTAATCTTCTGTTGAAAGCATCATTATTAAAACCGACGATCTGTACAAAGTTCGCGTCGGTTGTCAAGAATTTTTTTCCGGAACACAACTGTAGAAGTGCCCAAGAAGTCGGTTCTATAACATACAGGTTTTGTAAATGTTAAACACCGTCTTGCATGAACCGGCTGATGAAACTAAATCAAGGTGTTAGAAATTCGCATCATATCTTCTCTGTCTGGTTTTACGAAGTGGATAGCGGAAACTGAATGTTCTGGTACTGTCGCTTTTTGCTACATACATGTGGAAAGATAGGAAAGATAAAAAATCCTGAAAACACTTGTTTGAAACATCATTTTTAATTATTCCGTAAAGGTACTTGGATTAAAAAATACTGAAGAAATCATTCAGAATCTTGTAAAACTGTGACCAACTTTCAAGTCAACATGCATGACGGTGACAACTTTGGCTTATTTGAAAGAATAGTTTCATAAGTCTGACTGTTTTGTTTTACCCTATTCTAAAGTTGAATTGTGAGATGTTGACCGCAGCTGCAAATATTTCAGACCAAGCCTCGTTTTGCTCAACTTAATAGGTGCAAATAGATGGGATCCAAAAAAACTTTACTGCATTTTAATCTGTTTGGAGAGTTTTAAATGAGTATCTACCTCATTGCGTTATTGTGATGAACTATCAGACAGGAGGTGCGGGTATTCCAACTTCCGGCCAAAAACCTCAGCGCAGGGGGGGGAGGGGTTGCGTTCAAAAACCCAGAGCGAGCGGATTGCGGAGGGCGTGGGCGACCGGATGAGCCGTCGCTCGATCGGATCGGACCAACGGGCTAGATATGGCAAACAAAATAGAATGGACGACTAAATCGGAGGCTCGATTATTCCAACACTCGGAGGAGTATCTCAACACTGTCGTGGAATACAGTCAAAGCCCATAGCAGATACATGGAGGACAACCCGAGCGACCGGATGGACCATTGCACAACAAAATCGGATAAACGGATGAAGATTGGTAGGCGGAAAACTAAGTGTGAGCGGAAACCTGGGGGTGTTGTGGACTGGAATTGTGATTCAAAATCGCGACCGCGAGTGTGACATGGTAACTAGCAAGCTGGATGATAAAGGCCATGCTTTACTGGACGTCTTTTCACCACATTATGATAAGTAGTATGAGTTAAATACTACTAACAGTTGCTTATAACTCTAGCATTCTCATAGGTTGCTCAATTAACCACTTTTGTTGGGGAATCCTCCACTCCAGATTCTCTTTCTTTGTGATTCTCCACTAGTGCCTATCCTCGTTATGGTCTGGATTTTATACTCTTTATACACAGTACTCTTATCTGTTGCGGCATTATAAACCACAAATTTTCACAATTTTCACAAACTACTTAATAACCGGAATATGTTCTGAGTGTATTGTTATACTTTGGAAGAACCATTCCTCTAGTGATAAAACATTTAACGGGTAACAGTAGATTTCTTAATGGTGCATAATCATCCATTCAATGTGTTTAGTTTGAACACACGAAATTATTGTGGCTAATTGTCATCGTGTACTCAAAAGATTCTGTGCGATGCGGTCGTATGAAAACCTGTTTTATGCCAACCGTGTTACAGTTGTATAGAAATGTTCGGCCGAAACAAGCAAGCGCGCACAAGTTGAATTTGAATTGTGTAACAGGGCGTGCTGCTGTTGTTGGCACCGTTTTAGCCTTCGTTTGTGTAAGTCATGTGCATGACTTACTCAGCCTTTGGCTCATGCTTGTTTCTTGTTATTTCCTTTTACAGGACTGTTGTTAGAACCCCTAATTTGGAAGAAAGCTGTCCCCCGGTGTCTCCACATTGCCCTAAAGTTGGTCCGCAATGTAACAGACAACCAGTGTAAAGATGGCCGGTTTGCATGTTACGGTATATAACCCCAATTATCCAAATAAGAAAACCCATTTGCTTGAACTAAACTGCACTGGTTGATTAAAGCGTGCACTCAGTTGATGTTACACTGTATATGCCCATTACTGTTCCACGAATACGACATTGACATCGACCACGAGTTGTTACATTTTGGCTTTCTTTGTCGATGATATTAGTATCTCCTGCTAATACGTAAGCAGTTCGTTCTGCGTGCCTGTAAGAATACAGTAAACTTTTTCCGGGCTCAAAACATGCGATATAAGTCTACTGGTTTTATTATCAGACTTTGCAGCAGAAATAGAAGGTCTTGGTCATTAATCAGTCGGTTTTGTATTACATATGTCATTAACGGCAAAACAAATTTTGTGCGTAAAACAATACGTACCTGCGGCTTTTTTCAAAACAGTCCTAATTTCAAGTGCACATCCAACATGTGATTCCATTTTCAGCAAAACGGTATAATGAGGGATCCAGGGAAGTTTCAAGAAAATCAACAACAGTTTTCACAACCAAGCTTAAGAAATTTACAGAATGCGGCGAAATTGCCAATGATTTGAGAATACTGTGGATATACCCGGTTCAGGCATGAGAAGAAACGCGTAACAAACAGGCTCGTTCTCGGTGTTTCATCATCAGGCTAAATGCAACACATTTATATGGGTTCGATAGGGGGGCGGTAGATAACATATTACTGAAGCGAGAGATGTTAGTCAACAGTTTCTGTCTGGTTTGAGTCATGAGACTTAGTTACATAACATTGACCACGTGAGTTGTACGAAATCTACGGGAGATACGTCACATCTATGCAATCATTCTATCCTGGGTTTGAGTACACGGCCATGGAAGGTTCAACGTTTTGACTAGCCGTTTTTGAGCGCATAGTGGTGGCGAGTATAGGCGAATTGCAATCGCCTCTGCAATTGATAGCATACGACCTTTGACCTGTTTTGATTGTATCCCACATATTCGGTAGATTGGCCTGAACGATTCGGTCTGATTGACCCAATGGTTTGACTCGATCAAATGCGTAGCGATCGCAGACGAACAGGGCCTCATCGATCCTCGCGTCAGCCACACCGGTTGGTGCTCCCGAATGCGTTCGGATAATCGCCTTGTTGTGCGGCCTACGTAGCATGTTCCACAGAAACAAACAAAACGGTAAACACAAAAATAGGCGGCATGAACAGGCAATATATCTTTCAACTGAGAACGCAATAATGGTGTGGAGGTAAACTGAACGCGTAGTTGAGCTGCAAAATACGTTTTATTGAGTGCTATATTAAGGTTCTTGGTCACGGTTTCAGCGATACTATCACCCTTGAAGGGCAAGAAGATGTAAACAGACTTTTTGTCTGCAGTTTGTGGTTTATCTATCTTAGCGCTTATTAGCATATTTTTGTGAATAAATTGCTCCGAATAGCCATTTTCAACGAGTGTATTGAATATAAACTGTTTTTCTTCTTCGATGCTGTCGCTCGAGCATATTTTCGTGGCCCTATCTACCAGACATCGGATTAGGTTTCTTTTTTGTCTTAGTGGTACAAAACTATTGAAGTTTGTATACTGGCCCGCCCAACTTTCTTTACGATACACCTTCCGTTGTATCGTGCCATCCTCGCGACGAGACGTGAGCACGTCCAGGAATGCTATACCTGCGGGTGATTCGGGCTCTAGGGTAAAATGTATATTCTTATGCACAGATTTGAAATGAGTCAGTATTTCACTGAGGCTTTTAGATTCATCTGCAACACAGATGATATCGTCTACATAAAGGGTGACTGATTTTATCTGATCAGCTAATTAACTACACTCTGGCTTTGCCATAAAGATATAAGCTAACAATGGGCCTTGTGGCGACCCCATAGCTACTCCGTCCTTTTTACGGTATAGCTTGCCGGGGAACTTGAACTGAACGTTTTACGTGCACCTATAAAATAGCTGCTTTAGTTCTTCTACTGGTATTCCAACGTTGATATTATTAATTTCAATATACTCTCCGAGAAACTCAATCGTTTCATTAAGTGGGATATTAGTGAAGAGGAGGAAAAGAAGAGAATACCCTAACCTACTAACTGTACCTCGTGTTTCTGATTTCCTGCTGTTGTGAGCGTCTAGATTCGAACAGCAAAGTAACAAACAATAAATGTCTTACACTATTTATAATAAACTCACAGTAACCACAACAGCGATAAAACGTTAAGAGCCCTGTATGTTAGAGAACATATTCACGATGATTCAATATTCACACAGCAAATTCCAGGTACAACAAACTCACAAAGAGAAATAAGCCAAACATGCAGCAGTCAAACGAACATGAAACTATGAACCAACATGCAGCATCAAAATAACATCGCATTTAGCTTTCACCGTTAAACCGCTTTTGCACGTGAAACAGAGAAGTAAAAATATGATTTTTCATGGTCCGTTATTTTTCGTCCTGCCTGATATTTATCCTGCACTCCGCACTCAGCCAATTATAGTATACAGAAATGATGGGTTGTTTATTGTCGTAGCGGTTTCTGCGCAATGTATTTTCTAATCTTTTTTTTCAGTGAAACTGATTTGCAAATCGTTTATTGACATTTATGTGGTTATCGAAGCAATCCTTGACAAATCAGGTTATTCTGTTCTTAACCCACTTTATCATTTGTAAACAACAGTGAGACACTGAAAGTTACTTAAACATCGACTATAATTATTTTCATATAAATATCTGGTTACTGTTGAGATATATGTTGACCCTACTTTATAAAAACTTTCCGGAAATAATGTCTAACTCTTTTCCTTTACTTAGCAATATACTATTACGTTGCCGTCCAGGACAGACAAGATTCGCATTACGTTCGACAGTCCAATTTTTTAAAAGCTATTCTTTGGAATGCTTGTTGTCTTTACAAGACTCCATAATTTTGTCGCGTGCAGCTCACCATTCATCGATTGGACATATAAATATTTATGAAATAGAATAATCTTATCCATCTTGACACATTGTGCTCCACCCCCAGTTGTTGTTCGCAAGAGTCGGACTCGAAACATCACGACCACCCCTGTCGAACCCATATAAATGTGTTGTATTTAGCCTGATGATGAAACACTGAAAACAAGCTTGTTTGCTACGCGCTTTTTCTCATGACTAAACCGGGCATATTCACGGTACTTAAACAGACCAAATTATATTTCGAATACTATTTGAAAATACCACTGATATTTCTTGCAATAGGTGAATCGGTTTCCAGTTCAATTCTCGTAGGCCGTTTTTGGACATACACTTCTGTAAACCTGTGGAAATTCACAACTTTTGAACCAAATCTAAATTGTTATTAACTTCTTATACATTTTTCCATTATTTATCACACACCACAATCAATTCAACACGAGTTTGGATTCATATTCCGGCCACCCCAAATCCACAGTTTTAAAAATGACTCGTTCAGTGATATTCACACTTTTGCCCATGTGTTTTGCATAAATGTAAAGATCTCACAGTATTGGCGGTTGCTATTTAGCAGCCAAGTTAGCATTGAATCAATTTCAGCTAGAGTTGCCGTACAAGTTTTAATTTCACTCCACCCAAGTGTTACCTCTGATTAGAAACACAGAGTAAGAATGTCTCTTTGGTTTAACCCAAAATTGAATTTGTCAGCCAGTACTATTTACATAAATTACGGTGTTCGGATTTTATAACACTGCAAGCAAGCCGGCTAATTTGGACAGTCTTATCAACGATCCGTGTATGAGTACTTCGCCAGCTATACCCTATCACGAGTGCGTATACGTGGAAATTTTAAAAGCATCAGTTATATAGATTTGTTCAAATTAATTTATTCAAAAGTGCTACTTTCACGGAAATTATTGATTTGTCTCAACGTTGTCTTAACAGTTCTTTTTATGTAACTGCTCAAAACATTCCTTCTGGTAAAATGAAAATAAACTTTTAATAATGAATACTGAAACGATATCAGTGACACACACCATTAGCGAGCAAAAACATCGGCGAAAAAGTAAATCGTCACAGCTTGACTGTTCACTCTGACGATGTTTTGAAACATATGTGGAAAATCCTGAAACCGAACGTGAACCAATGGTTCACTATTAATGATTAAACTGCCTTCCAGATTTCTAGCAGAACTGGTAGTGAACTCAAGTAGAAGAGTTTGTCGTATGACTTAACCAGGGAAAACATTACAAATCTCAATAAAACGATCTCTATTGACGACATAATTTTCAAAATATTCTACTCGTCTGAATGATTGATTATTAGAAATATTGTAAGCACAGTTCCAAGATGTCCATTTACAAATGAAAGACAATGTTACACTAACCAAAACCCACTAGTTCACTCATGAGTAGTAAATGAGTTTCAAACGTTTTGGTAGTATAACACTGCAATTGGGACAGGAAGTATTTACTTCCACCCGATAAATCCATTCAACAAAAAATTTGTTTACCACATATATTCAGACAATAATTTTTCCTTTTCGTTTAACAGTTGAATATACGTATTTATCCAAAAACGCTTCTACCCGGGTCTGTTTAGAACAAGACATCAGGATTTTTAGGTTGTCTTCCGCTGTGCTATATTTATGTTGACTGTCTAGTTTTACAAACACGAATATAGATGGATGGGAATAAAAAAGTATTTTACCCACACACTCAGAAAATAGCAGGTATTTTATCGTTTACATACCAGGTCTCGATAAAGACTTTATGATGTACACAGATTTGTCCGGTCGGGTGAGAAAAGCACAGTACATTATTCATTAACCCAAGAATACTGCCCAAAATAGAAGAATGTGTTCAAGCGTAGTGAACCATATGAAACCTTTTGATTCGTGTCCGAAGAAACTTTAACGGAACACATGATTATTTGTTTACGCAAGTTCAGAAGGAGAAGAAAAGATATTTTTCATGCAGAAAAATGATTGACATTAGACGCTACAAACAAATTTAATCTCTTCCCAGCATATCCATATAACACACCTCCGTCATCAGCCGAGGGTGATGACTGATGCACAAGTGTTGTAACTTGATACCAAAAATACAATATAAAAGATCCTGTCTAGACAAGTTTAATCTGATAGACAGACATGTGCGTGTGTGATGTTCACCGAAATGTATTGATTAGACCACGACGGTCACTACATTGAATGTTTTTTGAGTTTCTACTATTTAGACCGTAAACGGTTTTCAGACGACTGGGGACCACCAGGAAAATTAGATCGACTACGTCGGTCCGCACCAAAGGTGTCATGAGCAATTCCACAAAGAAATGTTTTTATTTAGTGTGTAACGGGACAAAAACTGAGTTAGAAAAACGTTGTTTGAAATTAGGGTAAACTTGCGGTTTAAGATTACTTAGGTTCTGTACGTTTGGGAAGATCAAACCAACTACACTACAACCACTGCCGAGACGTAAGACCTGCAAAGCATTTTACTCGTGGTTGGTAGGAGATAATTAGAAAACAAACACTTCTTAATAATAAATGCTTGCACGCAATTGTCTTAGTAAACTATAGGTTAAGTGATATAACTAACTCAATGTTTACAGTACAGATATGTTCGAAAACAGTGCTTTACTTCAGAAAAAGAGCAATTCCTAGTTTCAGCGTTTCTGGTTCCGGAACACACCATGTACAACGCGTCTGCCGGGGTAGTTCATTGCTCTTCTAGTTGGCTAAATATGCTGCATACATAGCCCAATTTATTTTGACACATGTTTGAAATTTCTATTCTTAACAGATATAGGGCTCAACTGTTTGGTTCCAGCTAAATCGACTTGCTACTTGATGACAAATAAAAGTTTGCCCATAGTTACTTGAATTGATACATGTCAGATTGAGTAAAAGATCACTAAGTCCTTACTCATTTTCAGCCTCAGCCGTAAATAGGTTCTTTCATTTTCTCGCACCTTTACTTTGCTCTAATATCATTATTGTCAAATGGGTTAACTCATCAATAAATATAAGTTCAAACTCCTCTGAATTTTTAGTCTAAGAACATTATTACTACGATACAGAGAGAGAAGGCGTGCAAAAGGTAGAGAAGAACGAAAAATATTTTTCCAAGAGGGGCATGGCAACTTTTGAGGATAGAACATTAATAACTTTAGTGCGGAGCCAGTACACTCCACTCCAATTTTGATAACCGGTACGATTATATGTAATGTGGATGACAGTAACGAAAATACAAAAAAGCCTGCACCCTTCAAAGGTGGAATGCGTTAATCAGGCACAAGTCCTGCGCAGCCGAGAGCCAACTTATTTTGAGTTTAGGTAATAAGTTGGATAGAGTCATGTGGAAGCCTGGGATAAATCCTGCCCTTGTTTGAATGGTCTTAATAGTAGCCGTTAACATTCCTGCGAGGATTTTATGTCGAAAACTATTGTATTTTTCTGGTTTGTGCCCTAATCTGATACAGACCTCACGGTAATTAACTACTCGGCCCGAATGGACATCAAAAATACTTAAACAAGCTGATAGTAATTTAAACACACGTTTTCTGTCTCACGGCAGACCTGTAGTTCGGTGGTTTCATACATTTGCTGTTCAGTGTATGAAAGCTATTTTTGATTTTTCGTACTCAGGCTGTAAGCAATGGCTGAGCGTTATCATTCACTGTCAAAGCGGGCAATGTTCCTGATATCCTAATAAATAGCGCACCCCCCAACCTTTACAGAAGTTATCCGTAGTAACCCAACTTAACTTGACTGAACCCGTAAGAACCATCAACCACATGACACAACTCCTTCAGCAGCGTGTACTAAGCACTAGAACGAAACTGGAATTCAAAACATAACCAACCGCAATGTGCTTGGGTGTTGATAAGAATTTGCCAAGAAACCTGCTTCAAAGTATACTGACAAAAGTATTGCCTAATTTTAACGTTTTGCTTAAATCAAAGACTCATCAGCTAGTAAACGTAAGCGATTCATTTGCATGATGAGCAGTGAAGTTCAACCGGGTTCTGTTTCATAAGTTACTGGCCATGGAACCAGTGAACGATCTTTTATAAATTGTTCAACCCCGAAGCAAAACGCAATAAAGAAACAGGTTTTTAGTTGTTGATACCAAGTCTACCATACAATGTGTTTCTTTCGAAAAGAACAGTCCGTTCCAACCTCATGCGCAAAATAATCAGTATGTTATTCATCTGGTGGATGCCAGCGGTGTCCAGAAGTGGGTTTGTATTTCCATTTTCATTGAACAAAAAGTGTTATTATGGAGCTAATCATGTAGATTTATTCTGACATTTGCTAGTTTACGTTCGGTGCGTTTGCAACAGCTATTGATGAAATTCCGGTTACGTGAACGGAAAATATTTTTCAACTTTGACGACATTCCATCATTCACAAGTCACGTGCAACAGTATCCATTTAAACATTCATAAATAGTTTTACACGTCACGCACACCATGCGCCACATGGATCATAGGGACGAACAGTTCTAGAACAGGTGCACAGTTATGGAATAGTGTAAAGCAGGCAATTCAGGTTCTTGAGCCTGATAAGTCAACAAATCCTAATGTGTATTCTATACAATTACTTATTATTCAACCGATTACAGCATTGCCAGGTGGGCTATGAACCACTTTTTTCCTTCCGTTTTCCTGCTGCATTATTCAGCACGCTAAACGTAGTATACATCAATTTATCATCTGTCTCAATAGAAAAGAAATCCGCTGAGATATAAAAAGTGAACGAAAGATAAGTCCAAAAAATATTGCTACAAACTAACGCACATTCAGAAGTGCGGACATACAATTCCCGGTTTCAACGGAAAAGACGGCAACAAAATCTTCGAGTTGTGTGTGGCGTTTTCGCACACTGTTAGCTACTCGCCTCCCATCGAGTGCTATAAGCTAAATTGCATTAGATACCTGCTGTCTTCATTTGGTGATTTTGAAAGGAAATTGCCCAAATATGGCCGTTCTGTCCCCAGGGCATTAGACAGTCGACGATGAAAGAATAAGTGGAAAATACGTGGAAAGAGAAGAGACTAGGATGGTTAAATTATTCGACGCTTTTGCAATTCGAGACGAAATCGATTGTTCATTCATACGGTGACTGAGAAGACATGATCGGAAGTGTTCAATATATTAGCGGGAAGGGATGCTGAATAAAACTGCATATGTTTGAAAAATCCACACAACACCTTGTACACTGTGTTTGATAAGCTAATGAGTAATTTACAAACCGCTGCGCTTCAGTAGTCTTCTAGTCAAACCAAAATACTCACACTCATAATTAAGGTTCAAAATATATTCAGAACACGACTGACATTTTATGGCAACTTTTACGCAAAGCGAGTGAAGCTATTCGGTTATTCACCTAGCTCGGTAATCATCGTCATTCAAAAAGATGCACCAGAACATTGGACATGCTTCGAGGTCAATTCACCTTGAAGCAAACTTGACTCCTCAGCAAGTGGATGTAAGTTAGTCACATAACTGTAATCAGCAACCAGAGTTGCATTAGTAGTCACATGGCAACAAGGATGGAAATTCAGCGCAGTTTTACTAATAGTGACTGCGAACGTCAAAAGGATGGCTAAACAAAAGATGAAGCGTAGATTTATACAAATTTTTACAGTTGAAAGTTCACACACAAATTAAGAAACCAAAGTTTCGGCAAACAGATCGTTCTCGAAAATCTTTTTTGACTAACATAGTATTTGGTAACAGTTAAAAGGTTACTGATCAACAAGTAGGGAAGAGGCAATGTGATTGGATAAACGATTCATACCACTCCACGGTGATTCGCAACACGAATGAATTCAGCTCCTTGTAGTCAATGCTAATCAGGCCGGGTTATCGGGACAGTGACAAATTATTTTCCAGTTGAACAAATTATTTCACAGAATAGACGAACGTGTTAGGTCGGGGAATCGTCAGGGATCGAGTAACTTATTCTTGAACACACAAATCTGAATGACGATCGGAGTGCAAACGTCTCTGCTACTTACAGGTTGCGGCAATTGACTATCCGCGACGCGATGGCATAGATCTGGTGGACGGTGTGTAACGCTTCCTTCCTGTCTGTGTGGTGATCGCAATTGACTGGCTGGACCAGGATTCATGAACTGTTGCTTTTGTTGTCCCAGAATGGAGCCGAATGGGGATTCTTTGAAATAGGCGCCTAATACTTCGACCCAGGCATATTAAACCACATGAACCGTCAAATGAATATGTGAGGAAATAAGCAACATTATCAAGCGCGCCGAATTCAGTGATATTGTTCCTTTAGAGTGAAATATGACAATGGGGTTTTTGGCCTAATACGTTGGGTTGATGATATTGGTGAATTGACACGATACCAACTCCATCGTTGCGTCATCCTTGAATGGCAAATATGAGTGGACGTTATTCGCATCGACAGCTTCCACGGATGTTTGCGGTTGTCTGTTTGACATGTTGTTGTTGATGAATGTTTGGAGCAGGTTACAATGCAACGAACCTTCTGTGAATTCTTCCATTTCTTTTCTGTTTTCTTTTGCATAAATTCGGTTTGTTCTGTTTTTGAGACTTCGTAGAAGCTCAGGTTTATAACTGATCAGCATGTATGTAAGTGCATATATTGGTGGGTCCATGTTTTCTTCCTAAGCACGCTTTTCTTTAGTGAGCCCTTTCGTTTGCATGTCATTGCCATGTGAATACAAAAATTAATCCGTTGATCGATGAGAAGAGTTGATGCATTGCAACTGTCACTCGGATTCGCGAGAACAAATGCTGTCCGTTTAAGTAATTCGTCTCCATTTCGATGATCCAACCTGACTAACACTGACTACCGAGGGCTGAATTCACTCGTGTTGCAGATCACGTTAGAATGGTACGGAACATTTGTCCAATCTCTTTTTCCCTTCCTCAGTTTTTGACCAGCACGTTTCTAACCGTTACTTACTTTTGTGTTAGTCAAAGAAGAGGATTTTTTTAGAATCACCTCTTTGTTAAAACTTTGTTTTTCGCACATACGCTTTGCTTGCATTTTTTCCCTTTAGTTCATACGGCTCTGAGCTTAGCCGCGATTATTTTGTATGTAGTATTGACCTGAATCGAGTAACATATGAAGCCGTTGTGGCTTACGAAGTGTATAAACAAAAATGCTTCATGACCTACCACTTCTCATAGTTCAATCTATTGCAATTCATTTTCGCATTTTGCTTGGTCGTGCAATGAGAGCCCCCATGATTGATAATAATTCAAATCAATGGCAACTCTGTTGTTTCACTAAGCTCATATTCTCGAGAATACCAACGTAACGCTTTTCGGCATGCGGTTGAACAAGCACATACAGCGAATTAAACACTTACAATTGAAACCCCTTCATTCTCTGCCAATCAAATGAATCGTGCGAAAATTCCCAGTGTAGTCATGAAAAATACTGTGTAGCGAACAAGCTCGTTTTCAGTGATTCATCATCAGGCTAAATACATCACATTTATATCACGAATTTTACAGGGGAATCATTAAAGGGGGTAAATGGGGATCTGCCATGGCCAACCCCACACCCTGTTAGCCTGTCAAGACCCACGGTTCAAGTGGGTACTTGATTGCAGCGTGACATTGAACTGATTGACCTGATAAACTACCCGTTCCCCATTTACCCCCTTTAATGATTCCCCTGTAAAATTCGTGATATAAATGTGATGTATTTAGCCTGATGATGAATCAAATGAATGTCAGATTCGTCATAATATCGGTGTTTTGTGCTTTTCTGTCGGCCTGCTTTTTCAGTACAGTTTTTGCAACGTTAATTTACTTCAATTTCACTACGTCATATGAGTGGCACTCAGATGTAAATAGAGATATATCTTAAACCGTAGTGTAACGAAAAGGCGTCCAATAAAGCAAAATCTGTATTGTCCAACACGCTAGTTCACATGCTACGCGCGCGCTCGCGTTTATGAGTCAGAATTCTAGTCCACAACACCCCGAGGTTTTTGTTCACGCGTCGTGTGCACTTCTGCATGGTTTATGTGGGTGATCGGCGCCTTCTATCCGGGGTTTTTCGGTTTACCAATCTTTGTTCGTTGGTCTGATTCCTTTGAGTGATGGCTCGTCCGGTCGCTCGTGTTGTCCCCCATCTATCCACTGTGAGCTTTGGCTTGCTTTCACGACCGTGTCGAGATATTCCCCCGAGTGTTGGAATAATCGAGCCTTCGATTTGGTCGGCTATCCTATTTTACGTGCCGTGTCTCGCCCGTTGGTCTGACCCGATCGAGCGATGACTTATCCGATTGCCCTTGTTGTCGGCCATCCGAACGTTGAGGGTTTGTGGACGTGCCTCCCTCCTGCATTGAGGCATTCCGCTGAGTGTTTGGATGCTAGCCCCTCCAGCCTGACAATCCACCACAATAGGTGTATTATAAATTGTTTGTTCCGATTTATTTTGCTGATCAAAAATCTCGATATTTTCTATTCGACACTTTTCTGAATGGTGTATTATGTAATACACATTAGGAGAGACTGAGCTCAATTCCTGGTTGTTAGGCCCTGTATATGATTTACGGGTATTGTGTATTTTTTTCACAAATTCCCATTCCTGTTGGACTATAATAAACAAAGCATGCTGGTCATTCTGATTGTGAGTAATAAAATATTCTGCTGTACAGTTGAGCTCAGCAAATGATGAATAGTTCAACAAGTGTTTCTGTTTCTTCAGCGGGTGAATATGACCTTCTGCAGCAGAATTAAATTTCCTGTGTCGTACAACATTCCACAAATATCGGTTACTCTCTCCCCTTAATCAGTCATCTACATGGTACAGCCTGACTGGAGTTGCACGACAACGGGTTCAGTTTTATACACTCTAGACCAAAAGTATTGTGACCTGCATAATTTGTGAAACAGAACATGAAGTGAATAACTGGATTCTGACGAATATAGTTCACAAAACCGAACGAGTTGTAGGATTCAATATTCTCAGTGTTTACGGAAAAAGAACGCCACGATTTCTCAAATACTGTAAACTAATAGATAAATGCGCTTGAAACAATCACATAAAACAGTCCATAGCACCAAAAACCAGTTAATCGACAATACTTGTTGTCATTTAACCTCAGTGATTGATAGTGTATTATTCTCAGATTTTGTCTGCGTGGTCGCTTTTGACAGGTTGACGACACCTCATATTTTGGAGCTAATAGACCAACCAAAACTGGTGTAAATTGTTAGTTTGTAATGCAGTGACTGAAAATTCCAGAGGATTGGATAGATGCAATCAGTTGCGAGTGCTGTTTTACTGAGGTTAAGTCATTTTCGTTTGTAATGTACAACTGAACGGAAATGTTTTCTTCAAATGAGGCGACTGTAAATGAACATTAACTGAGAAGAGATGTTTCAGCTGGGGCTTTGACCTGTTCCTGAAGTTTCATTGTGAGTTTTTTGTGTGACCTACATTGGATATCACCCTGGATTAGCTCACAAGATTCTTCTCTTTTGACATCTTCAAAATTCACAAGCTGTACATTCTCTCAAACTTAAGTGCATCAAGGAAAAATTATATTTCTTAATGGTTGATTTTTCTTCAATTACTTGGATTTATTTTTTACAAACACATCCAAAAGTTTTACATGTCCACTTTGAAATTTTTTCTGAAAAAAAGATTTAAAACTCTCCTGATAGTTTCCGTCGACATCTGATTGGACCTCGCTTCGGAAATCCTAACTTGTGTAACTGTCTATTTCCTCAAGTTTACTTGTAATCGCGACCTAGCTTCAAAAAGGTTTTTACTGTTCAACGTTGCAGGATTTTCACACATTAGTTCACCATTCGTCAGTCCAAATTTGAGTGAATAGGGGCTAATAGAAGCAGATAGCTGTTAGTACCTGCATTGCTGGTTCGGTTTATGCAGAACCACGGTGAACTTTCCGGTTGATCTAGTTTTCAGCATTCACGTCGTAGCGATTTATTGTCTGCACCAGTTGACACAGCTCAATGTAGAGGATTGTTTAGTTGCTCAGACCAGATAGTCAGTCCAGTTGCCAGTTAACTTACTTATCGAGGATTCTTAATGTATGAATTTCATGTCATCCCTTGCGCTCTTCCACAACAACATTTCAGACTACTACATCGAACCCAAGTATTTCAATAGGCAGTCAGTAGTGAAATTCTATTTTTTCTGTTATCGCATCTGCGCCGGGAACTTTACTTCGATTATGGAGTACTGATTTTACTCCACACAATATTTCCTTTGAAAAACAAATACAACTCTAACACAATGCTTTCTTGTAGTCCTAGATAATCAATGCTTAGTTTGAACTCAGTATTTGGATTGTGTAAGCATTATTCAACGACTTGTGTACGGGCTGAAGATTGGCAACCTAAATCATTCGGGTGAACTCCGTTTAATTTTTATTCATCCATTTGACTTCTGTATTTCTACAAGATGACTACCAATAATTGGCCTTAGCGCCGTCGTGTGTCACAAATGATCACCAACACAAGAGCAATATAACTAGTTTAATTTAATTTTACGAAGATGACAATCTAGTTCTATTTTAGCATGAGTCTAAGATATAGAGCTATTAAATTTCGATAAGTTGCTCTAGTAGTTGAGTACTGCGGAATGAGATTCCGAGACTGGAACGTATAATAAGTTTCGTTGTTGTCGTCTAGTTTTCATTCGTAGATGTATGGAACGGTTTGTTCGCAGCTAATATGTTTTGAAGGAGTCCTCATCAACCAGGCAAACAGAAGTCACGAACGTCAAGTGAAGACATGCTTCTGGTTAATGTAACGTTTAAGATTTGTTTCATCAGCACGCTACGTTGTTAGTATATATTTCTCAGGTTCGTACACGCATCCTAGTCGACAAATTTATAAAGCAGTCTCATAGTTGGCACACGTGATATAAGTTTCATTTTTGTCTATGCAGTGAGGATGTTCGTCATCCCACGATTAGCATTGAATGCAAATGAATGGGTTTCGAAAAGGATACGCTGGGCGTCAGACCGAAATATCAGTCCCCATCAAGAGGATCGGACAACCTCACCATTACTAATAAACGAAACCGGCCGAGCGTTTGCATATTATAATTTGGTCTTGTCTAATATGAGATTAATGGCGTAGTTGTCAACACAGTTGCCTCAAGAAAGCTCGGCTGAAGTTCTGATGCCGGCCGTTACAGGGATACATACACCCGGTGGGCTCGGTTAAAAGCAAAACTCTAGTTTGGTGCTTTTGTCACAGGAGGCTGGCTAGGAAGTTTATCTGGATGCAAAAAGTGAAGTAGAATATGAGTGCTGTTCGCGTTGAAATTAACAAAATCTCCGACTGCTTATTAGTGATGTACGAGTGTTTTCTATGTTCCGTTGTGTAGCATTTGTACACTTGTTTCCACTGAGAGGAAAAAGCCAGTCATGTGACCTAGAGTTTGTGTTAAATAAGTGATTCGGCGCTAATCTTTTCAAACAGCAAACTCAAACCTCGCAGTAGTTATACAAAAAAGTATACTTACTGATCACATCTACTGAGCTCAACCTCCAGGTTCATACAGATTGAACATCACCCGTAACTGATCGTAGCTGCTGCAATCCCATAGACTTTCCAATCGGCCACTTTCGAAAAGAAGTACTAGACTCGAGTTTCGCTCTCATTAGAGCTCGTCAGTAATGCATATCATCGTCACTGCTGGAAGTAAAACCACGGCGACGCTGTTCATCAGGCAACCATGTTTACCACTGCGCCACTGATCTCACATTAGGCACAACCGAATTATCATATGTGAACACTCAACTACTTTCGCTTGTGAGTAATGATCAGGTTGCCCGATCGCCCCGAGAGGAGACACAGTTACTGTCTGCTAACTCCAATCGATGACGCCTCGACTAGGACTTCTCTCCAAGTTGAAATCACAGAAATCATTGACTTGTTGGGCGGTATTTGACTACTAATTCATTCACTAAAATAGGGAGCAGACAAACACAGTTGACTGCTTTTATTGTCAAGGTAAAGTGATTATGGATCCAATTAACATTGTGACTACATGTGTTGGCAAGACAGTGAAAAACAAAACCAATAATGCACTTAAATGAGACTCAAAGACTAAACATATGAGACCGATCCATCTTGCGTGTTTCGATATAAATGCCTGAAAGCTTGTGCATGAAATTCAAGTCTAATTTGTTCATTAAGTGATCAAAACAGATAGCAAATAATGGTTTCTTACATGGTGAGTTCAATATGACGGCAAAGTTAATTAGGCACATACTTTTAGAGAAACTCCAAGTCGTACTCAAACAAATTCAGTGCGACTAGACCGTAAACAAGTTTATATGAACATGTTCAAAAACACCAAAAATGTGAGAGGAATTTCTTACAGGTAATCGAGAGTTAACATCGTCGTATGGTGAATACCAAGCAAGTTGACGGATTTGACAGTCGGGTTGACTTTTAGACGATTTTCTTTGGAAGAGAAAAACAAAGAGCGTTTAGGATTTCCTGGGCTCATCAGAACTTTTGCACCCATCTGGCTTGAAAAGTGACTTCCGTTTTCGTTTGGCCAAACCCTAGATTCTCATATGCTTGGCATCAAACAAACAGTTACCCCACAATTGTAGCGAAACGACGTCCAATAAAGCACACTCTTCATTGTCCACCTCGTTTGTTTCCATACCACGCGCGCACTCGCGTTTATGAATCAGAATTTTAATCTAAAACACACGTCATGTGCTCTTCTGCCCGGTTTATGTGTGTGATCGACGCCTTCTATCGGGGGGTTTTCCGTCTGTCATTCCTCATCCATTGGCCCGAAATCGTTGATCAATAGCTTATCCGGTCGCTCATGTTGTCCTCAATCTATCCACTGTGGGCTTTGACCATATTCTGAGACCGTGTCGGAGTATTCCTCCGAGTGTTGGAATAACCACGCCCCCGATCTGGTCGTCCATTTTATTTTGCCTGTAATGTCTCGCCCGTTGGTCCGATCCAGTTGAGCGATTACTCATCCGGTCACTCACGCCGTTGCCGATCGGCCCGCCATGGATTTTTCGATGTACCTCCTCGGCGTTTAGGTATTCGGCCGAATTTTAGAATACTCGTACCATCACAAAATCATATCTAATCGTTTGACGACATTTGTTTTTCTGAAATTGAGGTAATTTATACATTAATTATTACAATCGCACCACCTTATGTATGACAGCCAACTCGACTACCTCGACTAGAGTAACTTCAACAGGCTCGTTGCTATCGATCGTCCGCGGCAGCCTCATTTCAGCCCACAGTTTAGCTTTACTGCTTTTTGCAATAACTCAACTTGTCCCGTTTATTTCGTTTTTTAACATCTCCAAGGCCCCTTTGGAGCTAGTCATGGGCGTTTCTTGAATGGCAGAGATGGAGTTGACAATAATGGCACAACGAAACTGGTTCAGAATATATTCTGTTAAATCGGAATTCAAATAACAGGCAGGCAATCTTGATTAAATTCTTGATCACATACTCAATTTACTGCTAATTTACTGCGGAATACATATGCTGGAGAGCCGTGCCGTTTTACAACTGAAGCAAGGAACACACATCATGATCATCGGCTTGGTTTTACCAAGTCGATCACCAGGATAGTCATTATTACCGATTAACCTTGACCTCCGAGCTGACCCCATGGGAGGTTTCATGGCCCAACCATTCTAACCATCTGGTTTAAATTGGTCTAACAAGAGGTACCATACATTGTTGAATAGTCTGCTATTCAAAAGAGCAGTCCGTTTCGGGGATCTTCGAAAAAATACAGTAAGTATCAGAGGCAAAGAACATACAGCCAATTGCCCTTCACATCAACGTTTTGGCCCACAGCCGTCTGATCTACTTGTGCATTGAACTACAAACCCTTCACTAATGAAGTTTAGGGCTTACCATTTTATTAGATAGACTAATGATTTACAACCGGTTTTTGGTTATTATTTTAGGGCTGTTTGTACATGGCCTCATCTTCTCCTTCTCTTTCTAAACGCAATATCATCATTTGCCCTTTTCATTCAACATGTATTACATAACTACGAAATTTAAAAGTGATAACCAAATATAATTTGAGATGGACCGCCATAGAACCACATTTACGTCATAGTTAATTATATGGTTAAACCGCTTGAAGTTGTTTGCACCAGCCTGAGTTTTATTTATAGCAGTTCTTAGATCTCTACTGTCTGAAATATGCAGCGTTTTTTGTTGTTTCATCATATCCCCATTACCTGTCCGCGTTTTCTCCAGAAGTAATAGTGTTCACTCTGGTAGACATCAACTTGGGCCATTTGTATTTTCTCAAGTTTCCCTTCAAAGATTACTTCATCTACGTTCAAATCATATAGTCGTTACCTAAAAAGTAGTGGGAGATTTGATTGATATAAAGTGGAACGCATTCATATTTGACCACAGTACTGACTTTCAGGTAGACTTTTCAGCCAGAGCTGATAGTGAGCTGGTGTACACAACTAGTCATCACCCTCTAGTTTGTGTCTGAATAAAAATGTTCTTGAGAGCACAACTGTGTGAGTAGAAATTCACTCATCACATTCGTGTTTTGGGTTTTACTCAACATTGGCATCCTTGCTCGCCCAATTCACCACTGGTGAACAATTTATTTGATTTGCCAGTCAGATTTCTCATCTATACGCAACCGGTATAGGTGTTTTACACAAAGTAGTCTTTGATCAGTCTAGGTCACAGTACGTATGGTACTTGTGGCAGCGTCCTATGTGATATTTCCACTCAAATTTGTAAACCATGTCTACTGCTTTAAAAAGTCGTCTGTGTCATTTTCATTTATTTTAACGCACAATCCGGTCAAATTTTCGAAATGACAGTAGATACACAGTGTAACATTCAGGCTTCTAAGTTCGTCGGCCGATGTTCCTTTAAAATTTACGTTATCATATATAACGTCGCATTATTGATAACCCTTCAGCCTAGCTCGTACCAGTTACATAGATGGTGCATTCAGCATTATTTTGAGGGATCTTCCACGTCAACGAAACATTCGTTAACCTTAGAGAAAAATTGTTGGAGGTTCTGCGTTTTAAGTGTGTCTATTCTGAATCACCCAGCCCTTCATCTGACCCATGCACTTGTCCCCTTAACGGATACTGTACTACCCACTTGATGTCTCACTCTATTCAGAATCAATGTCTTAATGATATTCACCGTTTTTCATCCATGTTTAGGGTAAGAATTTTTGATTTCAATATTTTGCTTATATTTGGAATTTTCGAGAAACATTTGCTCAGAATTTTGTATGAGCTAATGCATTCAATTAACTGTCGTCTTTCCGAACGCGTTTCTGTTTGTTCACTTGTGTCTAGTTGGATCTCCCAATTCATTCACCTGCCAGCGTTTTGTTTTCATGTTAATGATTGTGCTTGAATTATGTAAACACCCTATTATTACTCACCAGTACTGTGAAAATTGATCAGTTCGGTGTTCCGTTAAACCTGGTCAACTACTATTCAAACATTATATCTCTATTACACTATGATTTATATTCACATCAACCTGGGTCAAAAATGGATTTAGGTGATCAAAACATATTTTCAAAGCACACTGTAAAAACGTTATTTTTTAATTTTGTAACAAAGTCTCAAGCTGAAATTTTCAGTTGTGCAATAAACTGTGCAGAGTTAGAAGTAACTGAGGGAGCAAATTCATATATATATATATATACATACTTGTAACTGGAGCTAATTGGGGAGAAGGCTATGTAGTTAGAGAGGCCAGAACAAAAATGAGGCTTACAAATAGTTGCGCCTATTCACCGTAGCTGAAATGTAGATGTCAACAAACAGACTTGTGGCTAACCCATCCTAGCCTGTGAAAAAAAAGACTAGCAAGAGTCATTGTTAGTGGCATAGTATTTTACAATTCCACTGATTGCGAACCCTAGAAGCAAAAAATAACTATGCAGATCGTGAGCCCCAGTCCTGTGTGACCAAACTATGTATCAATGTCTATTTACCACACCGGCGGTGATCATTTGGACCACCTGGTAACAAAAATATCTCTTGACCCCTTCTGGAGCAGCGCCAGATACTTGCCGGTCTGCAGGGTAGCAGTAAAACAGCTGGTCGGTTTTAGTCGGTGAGATTAGAAAACATAATAGATGAAGAGATAAATTAGAATGGTGGGAAACAGGTAAACTTGAAGTAGATGATTCATAATTATCAGAATGTTTAATAAAGAGATATTGAAAAGAAAAATATCACTAACATTTTCGCAAATAGTTTGTGGTTTATTAAAAATGTTTATTTGGGAAAAGAAATTACTGGATACCAATCGTTCAAACGGTGGACACGCATTTGTTCATGAAGCTAGGAAGAAGATAATAAAGAGCTGAAAACGGCTCTCAGAGTAAAATAAAATACGTCCTTTCATTTTTTTTCAGAAAGTTTGTTAACATGATGATATCACATCAACTATTTGTACAGTATGATCCATAAATATTTTGCAGATTAGGATCCCAAAAAGGTTACACTTTTAACCAGTGGTCTGAGGGGCAATTATCACAGTGCAGATGTTAGTTTGTTTACTCAAAGAAGAAATGCAGAACCGCTAATTTACTCATTTATGTACTAAGGTGTGCGAAAGCTGGTCCTGAATATAAGACTCCTTCTTTATGCTGGAAACCTAGTCAAGACTTACGATTACAAATTCGGCATATAATTGATGATGCAAAAACACCAAATAACAAACCGCTGTTAATAGAAAAACCCAGAGGTACTTTGAATGAGAAACCCGTGGACGCATTACATTTCCTACAGTTGACATATAACGTAGAAGCTTATCTAAACTTCTATGTTCGTAAAGTTTATGGTAGCATTTGCAAGTGCACATATGAGGCAACTAGTATTTCTGATTACCTTTATGATGTGTTTTTTGAATGATTTATCATTTCCATTCGAGTGCTTCTCTTGCGTAACAGTCATGTGAGATTAATGACCTTCGTGCAAACTGTCACACATTAGTTATGATTGATCGTTTCAGGTTGCCACGCCATTCGTACGTTTAAACGAACCGGTGAGTATGTGACAGTAGCAATTTGTTTTTCTTTACACAGCTGCACAAATGAATTTCAGGTTTTTTTGTCACATCTACAAACAAATGTCCGCATACCCAACCGCATAAATGAGTGACCGCAGAACATCTGAACATTCGAAAAGTTCATACTCCAGCTACACAGTTCGTTGTTTTTGATGGCTCATTCAATCTCTCACATAATTATGCAACAATTTACTTGTAAGCGATATTATTAAGGATTGTATTAATATACATCGGCAATGATATGAACGACTATTCAAAAATGTCAAACTAATGCGATAACATTCTTTATCTGATGCAAGAGTGCATCGAATTGATCTACTTAAGCAACCGGAACACAGTTCAAACGTAATGCTTATCTTCAAAATGAACAACGTTTTTTAAATTAGATATTGATGTAGTAGGGATGCATATTGAAGATTCTAAAGCAACTCTTGAGCAGAATAAATTAATTTTTTACATGTGCAACCCACAATAACTTCATAATAGCGGGTTTCGATTCACTTGTACAAATTGCCAGTTAGTATATGGCATGTATGTCTGGCAAAGCAGATACTTTAAACAAACGTAAACATTATTCTGAAAAGCGTGAAGGCATCTACAAACCAAAACTGATAACATGTGAGCTTTGTACAACTGAATAAAACGTTTAGTACGGCAAAATCATGCATATATTCATAGGCTGTGGTTGCCCACTTTCAGACAGCTACAGCGACTCGGTTTCAGTACGTAATCAACTATGCTTACGCAAGGTTGCTCCCTTCTGCAGAAGCTGACAAACAACCGTTCTATGACTGCGACTATACCTTGGTTTTCTGACTCTGAGCATCATCGGCATTGCTGTCGGTTTGTTCTCTCTTTTTGTTTGAGGATCCAGGAATATGTTTTCCAGTCACATTCACAACGACCGAGCCTTCACGGGGGTGAAAAGACAACTCTCAGTGTTTGTCTGAAATTCCAAACATACTGTGCCTAGTCATAGTGCCACGCTTTGTTATGTAGGCGTTTGAAAATTGCAGCCTGATGGTCAACGTATGAACAGGGCTTGAAAGCCAAAAGCTTTAGCATGAACGCTTGTTTTAGTAAGGCGTTCTCGGCTTCTTGGCTAGAATTCGAACACAGAAAACGATTATGCATGCTGTTTGATATAACGAGGAATAGGAGACAGTGGCTTTCTTGTTGCAAATCGGTGCCCCGTATAACGTTTTTCCACGCCATTCTCGTTTCTATTCAACATCACTCGCAAGTTATCATTTGTTTTTCGTTGCATGTGTACTAACTCACTTAAGTGACCATGTTTTCTGTGTGTCACTTGAGCATCAACGTCAGACCGCTGAAGATTCTGTTAGTGATATCGTCGTGCGTGTGAATAAAAAACAGCACAGATCCTAACCTTGTGCCGTCGACCACCAAATGTTTCACAGGTGCTCGTTCGTCCCATCAAACCAATTATCTCGACTTGCTATGCACACATTTTAACTTAGTCTAACTTTTGAAGGTTTCTTTTCCTGTAACTATCCGGTGTGTTAGGCGTGTGTGTGTGTGACTAACCTGAAGTTTACAGTGTTTAGTTTCAATAATACACCTATAGTGAACAAACACAGAGATTGGTAAATTTATCAAACTGTAAATACCTCAGTTGCCTTCCTCGCGGACGGTAATTTATCCACCTAATCCTTTAACATGCCCAGCTTTGTCATCAAACCAAATTCACAGTCAAATAATCTTGTTGAGTTAGGCTTGCTGCATCGGTTTGAGAAAACGGCAAGTTTTGTACGACTACGGAGGCAATTGGTAACATGAAATCGATAAGTCCACGTCACACTGTCTAATGCCATGGTAAGATCAATGTCGATACAACAAATCGGTAGTGTCAGACAGTTCAGTGATTGTTGGTAAATCAACCCTTTCAAGTAATCGTGATGGGGATAGCAATTTATTACGGTACTGAATATAACGGCAATGAACAAGAGGAATCTCGAAAAACTGAACTGTTAATCTTAGTGAAAGCTTCACTTGTATAGAACTGGCAGACAGAAGGAAATGCGTTTTGTAATCAACACTGGAAGTTGTAGCGAACGTCATGCAGAATAGTGCGATAATCGAAATGAAAACAACTCAGTGTATAAGACAATTAACGTATTGAGGACAAATAGATGGTTATATTGATAACCAAATTTTTAGACCAGTCAAATAGGTTAATTGTTTGTTGGACGAAATAACGGCATGATAGTCTAGTAGGGAAGGATGTGTTGCTCTAGAGACCAGACCAAATATTTCAAAGATACAACTTGAGCTAGGATATTTAGACGATCCACGAATTCAATAAATTTCTACAAGACAAACATAAACTGCTAGACAACAACACAATTTTAATAGGCTGCTACAAATTCAGCAATCCTAATCAGCGTGTTTACTAAGCATTTATGAAAACAATCTGGATGTGTTATCAGGTAGCATCTGTTACTTACTTATCAAGAAAGAAAATTGAAAATTACGGCTATTCTTGCATCGGAGTACAACGACTTTAAATGCCTTCTTTGCAGGTATTGGCTTATCCATTTGGTTTTCCAAATCGATTTGTACTGTCATCGAACTACATGTGCAGTCAAATTATTTCGGACCGATCTCCTGCAATCCTATCTACTGACGTGGGAAACCGGTGACAGGTCAGTGACGGTAGGACAAAACTTCTACACCTGTCTTGTGATAGAAACCATTGAGTGGTTGAGTGCATTAATTCCTTTTGTACTTCACTTAATCATCTTACGAATCAAAAAAGCAACCAAAGTTTATTCCATTCTGACAACTTTTTTGCTCGAAAAATGAAACCAGAATTCCAGTGTATCCCGGAAATAGAATGATTCAT
>JTDE01001347.1:2195-23529 GCA_014338405.1 Paragonimus skrjabini miyazakii | reverse complement strand
CTTTATTTTCGTTCCCAACATTCCGTAAATCAGTTTTTTCGCACTTTTTAATGTCATGTTAATATGAAACTGTTTGGCTATTCTGTAGGTCCTTCCATCCAAGGCTTACATATTTGCAATATTACGGATTAAAAATAATCACAGTCAAAACACATGGCTGCAACTCAGCTTGACAGTCTGTATGCAATGCTCTAGATATCAGAACACATATATTATTCTTCAGAAAATTAATAACCTGAAGTTAATGTGCTTTGGGTCAAACGAAGAAAGTTTACCTGCTAGGGTATTAAAACATGAACTTTCAAGATGGTTCTTGTGAGTGGGTTTTAATCTGTTATCACTAATGAACAGTCATGTTTTAACTTGCGGCTCATCACTAACCCCCCTTGGTTATGAGCCATATGCGCGAAGAAAGTATTGTGGGACCATTTGAACAAGTATAATCGGATGAGGATATACATGTCGCGATCTGGGTTCTCTCCGGCTGACTCGATAGACAGAGGGTGAATGAATAACAACTTCACTGCCAGTCAGTAGTTGAAGATGGATGTATGTCATTTGCAAGTCTGCAAGTTCAAAATTATCATCCTTTCGATTTAGTGTAGATCAGCTGGAAAATTTAGAAAATCACCAGGCAGTTTTAGGGATAAAGCTACCCCGTCAAACATGTTCGACAATGTCCAATTCCGTATGAACACCATAATACTAGGAACTTACCTTTACTTAAAGATGAGTGAGATTAGTGCATGTTTCCTCGATTAGCTTATGACAGTACAAATTCCTTTTTGTTACAGAAGTCAATGTTTGAGCCGGACTTCTTCAGTGGAACAACACACAGAACATTACCGGTAGATCCCGTGCTTGATCATTGTAAACTAGGCGACCAAATTCCATCAATTATCGAGGCATTCTTTGTCAGTCAAATTGTTTGGAAATTCATTTCAGACCAACTCCTTTGTAAATATAAACGTCCGCAAACAGAATGCGTTTAATTTCAACAGTTTCGGAGATATAATCGACAATTTCCAAGAAGACTTTACTTACAGTGTTCAGCAAAAAATCTTGATTTCTGAGGTGTGTCAAACGAAGTATGAGTGAGGGAATCGTTCGGGATTTTAAAAAAAGAACATCGTTACAAAAGTTCATGTGCTATTAGTTATTATCATTATACATCCTGCTTGATAAACTCACAAACGGAGATTTTTAACAGATCTGTGTTCAAAAGATTATTTTTCATGTTCCAAAATCGTGACCACGTCTTGATGAAATGCAAGGTTTTAAACTGACCAGCATGTATTTCTTGTTTAAACTCAACAACGAATACCTGACACTTACTCACCAAACACACATACGGTGATTTCAAGCGCAAAAATTGACGGGGGATTATTTAGATACCTCAAGGAACGACGTAAAATGAGTCGAGCCCAAGACAGTTTAGCTTACTTCTAAGATACTTGCGCTGAGATTCAGCAGTCACCATTATGACATTCTTTACTAACCAAGTACGAATGAGGGAATATCAAATAACTTCTCATCAGTCTGAAGCTTACTGATCTCAGTTAGTTGAGAACCAAAAATTGTATTTCCCAGATAACATGTAAGACATCCGTAAAGCATTGTGCAGTTTAACTGTTCTGTCGCAGTATGTACGTGGGATAAATAGATCCAACTAATGTACACACGTTCCTCGGAGCGGATTATATATGATAACTTCGTAATCGTACTGTTTTAGTTAACCCGGGAAATCCTATCCGGTTTGCTTCAGATATGACTCATGTTGATAATTATTTAACTTTTGATTGTTTCGGGTATTCGAGGAATATAGCAATAAAAACGACTAGAAAGAAATCCAAAATTGTTTGCAGAAATGAAATCAATTGCGATAAATTAGCGGCTAGTCTAAGGGTCGCAATAAAATTGCACCTCCGAGTGTGAACATGCACGTGTCATTACGTGGATCTTGTTACAAGAGTTAACAGAGACCGGAATGAGAGTAAGCAGTATGGATGGGTAGTGTCACACAGGATTTTGCCGGAATACTAGTTGTACCTTGAAACGGCACTCAAATCTGACGAGAAAACGTATGGGCGTAGTACAGTTTAATTGAACCTGGAGTTGTGCAGATTCCATTATGAGTTTGAAATTTTTTTAATAAGCCCTTGAACTATACCGATGAGTCGTTTCATAATTTGTGTAGTGCGTAGGCATTGGTGAATTGTAGAATCAAGTGACAAAGGGTAGGAAACTCTTTGGAGCAAACCGAACAGGACGTATTTCTCGTCACTCATATTAAAATATTGGCAAATCACTGATATACCAGCGTCCCTTTTGTCGTACACTAACCCTCAGATGTTTCTGAGTAGACATACTGTAACTCTGTACTCTGTGTTTCAGTTCATCAGTCAGTGGTAACGACTGTTATCAACAAATGGAAACTGATGATCGCTTGATTTTGACTGTTCATAGATTGGTTACCAGCTTGACAGGCTAACCTGTAATTGATTGTAGTTTAACGTGTCAAGAAGAGCTACACCCATCAAACGACCATCGCAATACCACAAAACCACTATAGTTTTATGGTACCGTTATTCTGAAATTGTATCCAAAAGTTAGAAAAGATGGCATAACAGGTCATTAGAAACACACTACAGTTAGTTTGTATATGAGCAAACGTAACATCAGTTGTAGTATGTGTAGTGTGCTTTGTTGGTGAAGTGACCCTCCAGAAAATGCATCGAACTCTGTTGAACTGTTTACTCCTGTTACATCTGTCACAAAACAGTTCCGCTTATTGATTTGATAGTTCTACTGTAGTTCAAAAATCACGGAGGGATAGCCTTGCAATATTTATCACGGATTGATGAAAAGAAGTATATAAGACTGATGATAGCCTTCAACGTCTATCTTGAACTTCGATCAGCGCACCAATGAAGACCAGTCATTGTCAGTTGTGAAGCCATTCCAGTAAGCGTAGGCTTTTTAAAACCTTCCAACCCTGCAGATGTCCATGCTAGTCAATACAGCTTGCAGGAGTCTCTGTTAGGAACTGGAACTTACTGTTCAAGTCTTTGCACAAGACTCGTACAAGAAAAAATCCTACAGATAGCCTACGCCAAATGTGGTCCAATTTGCACATATGTGCCTACCGTAAAGAAATACGTCTTCAGCTGTTTCTAGACGACGGCCTTATGGTAAGAGTTCTAGTTGTTGCAGAGTTATTCAAAGAGTATTATTACTTGGCTTTCAGTGTAGCACCGTTCAGCTGTTATTACATCAAACCTCCGGGAAGCTTTCTGCAACCATTCCTACCTGCTGATATTTCTGAACTGAAAGTCAACTCATTTAGTTCGACGGATGCGGAAAATATTCACCATACTATCCCCAAAGAAGCAACTACTGCAGTGAAGTTGAGCGATCGTAACATATTACTCATACCACGGCTATTCAGTAGTAGGACCGGAGCATATATTTTGACATCGTACAACCCGCAGGGAAAATGCAGGAAGGAAAATCAGAGTGCAATATCGCTCACAGTGATCCCTGCTACTTAATAAAACTGAACGTTGACGTCTGCGGCAACCGAAAAGGTCTGGGGCCGAATACAGCGTGCAAATGAGTGGTTTTGTTTCAGGTCTTGTTTAAATGCTTAACCCACGTGTTGGTTTGTCGAATAAACAACCCTTGTGTCATCCGGGTTCTTGGATCACAACACTACTACTCTGTCAGAACCGCTTGATTTATTGTTTGTCTGGACACTTAGAACTGGTGTTTTCCCCATTACATGAATAGAAGTTAAAATCGATCCAATTTGGGGGCTGCCTCAATCAAAAATAGAACAAACGATCGTGGGTTGTGATAATAAATACTGCGAAACGATCGAAGGTGAAAAAATCACCAGTAACTTCGAAAAACTAAAGAACGGATGGTTGGTAGGAAACCACTTAAACGTTTCAAATCTATTGTACAGCCAACAAATTACTGGCACTCAATAGTGTGCTGACATACAAGGAACTCAGACGGTTCAGTTCTACATGCACGTGATACACCATTTTGAGTTGTATAATCTTTGTCTCATGTCTGAATTTTGAGTTTTGAAGAAATGAATTTTCGACGAGAACATACGACGTTTCCTACGAAACACTGATGTCACAGTTGAAATTAATTCGAAATGTTTGGTGTTCTCATTATTTGATAGTAATGCAACAAAGAAAGTACTGGAGTGTATTAATAAAAACATGACAAGCATATTTTCCATTATGTGACCATTATCTATAAGCCTCTGAGCACCGACTGTTACTAGAGAACTAACATCTAGAGTTAAGCTCCGCGAAAAAGATGCAAAAAAACAATCATCCGTATTGCTAACTAATGTTGTGTTTTTTTTGGTCGACAGAAAATTCTGAACTGGTCATCTTCATCAAGTCATACTGAGATTGTTTCCATGTTAACTTACAACCCAAAAGACATTGATTTAACGTTTGGTTATTTTATTTCAATGATTCTCTAACCTGTCTCGCCATTATAGATGCGAGTTTTCTACTGTCGCCTATAAACGGAAAACGCTACAATCAGTTTAAGGATTACTTGTCACGAAGACGCGGTGTGGAGTAAGTAGTTTTTTCTCCGTAGTGAAACATGTTCAATATCAAAAATATTATCTCGCCCGTATTCAAGATAATTAGCAAATACACATTCCGACATGATAAAATCTGCCTTGCCTGCTGTGTGGTTTGGTTCAAGTGAGTAGCGCGATGTGAACTTCACATTTTATGTACGGTTTTTCACTCTTGTATGTTACATTAGTTTGAATTAAATGCGACAACAGCTGTCATTTTATGAATTGTGGAAACAAGAAGAATCAGTCACTTGGATACTATTACAGTCTGTCAGGCAATAGTAACATGCACTAAGAAGCCAAACATTTGCCGGGGGATGTCTCGGTCGTTTCATTCTCCACTTCAATCTAGAGAACACAACTGTGCACTGTTCATTTGAAATTCTTTCCTATCGGACCACTCAGCCACCTCCTTACAGTTAGCAATTTCAGCGATTGCACATTTCAAACTTTATCGCAGTTCTCGTTTATAACTAAAAACTGAACCAAGTAACATTAGCAAACTCAGACTGTTTCCTACCGGATGCTGTCAGGGGTGCAGTTTCAAGTGGCTTTTCGTGTTCAAGGATGCGTGACGTCTTGTCGAAAACCACAAAGGGTAAAGTTTTGCCACTGAATAAGATTAATTGTAACATTCATTGTGCAGTCATGGAAATCCGATGAGAATATTACGAGAAATGTTTCGTTACTTGACCTAGCTACCGGAAATGTGATTTGCCTACGCTTAATCATTGTGGACCAAAGATGACAAACTGCTATTTCCCATTCTTATGGCAATGTTGATGTGTTACACTTCTACTCGCGGTTCGCGTAACATCGACTTTCTGGCTTTTGTCAAACCTGTAAACAATCACACATAACTCCTGACATTCTGATCTGACTTGATACGGTTTCACTGTTTCACAGATAGATATAGTACAACTGCCAACGTGATTGTCGCATGGAAGTACACCCGACTTTGTAATCGCGGCGATGGCAAAAACATACATTACTGGTGAACTTTAAATACTACGAAACTCAGGTCTAGTGCTTCTGTTTGACGTTCGTAGAACTAAGAAATTTGCAGCCATATGCAAGCGACGCCTATGTTACATAAATTGATTTCCATACCACCCATCAGTAAACGAACAGCACACTTCAAGAGCAACTCGGGTGAGATTAACTCAATGTGAACGACACAGATGTTATCCATCTTACGCGCGTCATGTTGGTATCGGAGACTGGTTAAAACATAACAATATCTTGTAACATCTGGTGTGCTCTCGCAGCCCCCCCCCTGAAACTGGGATTGATTTAGTTGATCCTAACCATGACTTTGCCGGATTAACTTTAGGACAACAGACGCAAACCAGGTGAATGGTTTTTCAAAACCCGTGCCGATTTTTTGCTGACAAGGAAGTGGTTTCACCCAGCAAGAAACGAAAGATATAACTGGGTGGAGGAATTCAGAATAATGTCACACTGATCGCGCGCGAAATATGTATAGAACAAGCTAGTACCGATGGCCGTGGTGCAATCATATGGTGTTACGTTTGCAAGTATATTATGTATCGTGATCTGTGTGGCGCAAAATCATAAAATAATCTTTGTCTTCATCATACACTTTTTCTGTGTTAAGTAAATATTTTCTAACATTTGCTGAAAACTACTGCATGGTTAATTTTATCAATATCATGTCGATTTGTAATCAGTAGGTACTATGCAATGATTGTTAAACTGAACCCACCGTGGTTCAGCTATCTGTTCAGATGAAAGCACACGTTCACATATTAACTGTTAAGCGATTTTCACAACTGTGTGAATTCTGTTATCCAAAAAATGACAAATTTTGTGCGACTGAGAAAAGAATAAGGAATAGACGTAATTTGCAAAAATTCTTCAGTGTTGCAAGAAACTACTGAGCTGTAATTAACAAAGCATAACTAATAACGTCGTCCTGCATTGTCGTGTATTTGTGAGCAGCTGCGGTCACTTGCTCACAAATACTTGCCACCCTGCCTCAGGCACAGAGGAATAATTAGCAGAAAATATGCTTTCTAATTTTTAACAATAAAAAACAATCAACCTAGAGTTGCTTTTTCAGTGCGTTCAAACTAAATCTCTGTGCGTTTCAGAAAAACTTGAATTGCAATCTAGATTCAATCACTTGGTGCAGATCGAGAGGGAGATGTTCGATTTGTGTGATTAGTCTTTTTACTGGTTATGTAATTTTATGAGGACAGAAACACTATTAAATGAAGATTATTTGTAATTTTGGGAGTGGGAAAAAAATTGGGTGGACATATAAGTTGGATTTGTCGTACTACTTGTTGAGTGCAATGTTATTGTGTTCATGGATAAGATCGCCTGAATAATGGTACAACGGATTGCTGTGTTGGATGTTAAAATCTTTAATCCTGCTTGTTGATGCCAAAAGCTCAAGGCAATAGGATCTGGTTTGTATTACAACGTGAGATTCTCATTTCAGTTTAACGTTTGTTTTTTACACATACTCCTGTTCACACTTAAAACACAAATGCAATCTTGGACGGCTAAACTGTCCATACGAGTGAACTTCTATACTTAAGTTTCACTTCATTTTGTCCTGACAAATTTTTTGGTCATTCGTACTGTGTGGTATACTTTTATCCAAGTTCGGACAGTTTTCGCGCTGAAGAGCAGTTTAAATGTTTCAGTCACTGTGCAAAGATCATTTGGTTGTTCAGTAAAATGTTGTATGTAACCGGATAAATTGCATCCTGTTATATGCTTCTTTTACTTGAATCTCTTGACGGGTAAGTTTGAAGTTTAATCTTCATGAAAATCCTTTTCCCGTGTCATTCATCCCAAAATCAAAACCGTAAGTTCGGCCGATTAACGACGAGTTAAAACCCCTGCTGTCTTGTAAACATTGAATCCTCAGTTGACCTGCGTAGGCTATAAGAAAAATCTGCCTAACCACGTGGACTGATTTAGATGCCACCTGTTACTTCCGAAGTCGACTGTCGTACGGTAGCCCGCGTGAGCCAATAGCGCTCACAATAGCCACAGTTTACCGAGTTTATCGTTTTTCATTCTTTCGTCAACCCAGTTAATGCTAACTGATGTGATGCTCACTTACATTTCACTTATATTAGAAGTGTTCACACGTATCAATCCTTTATCTACCGGGAGGGTTTGTATTATTTTGATTATTGCTGTTGCGTGATTCCTGTCTTTCTGGAAACTGCAACTATGCAATACTGCGTATTTGTGTATTACTGCTCATTAGGTCATTTGGTTAATTCAGATGAGCGAATCTCTCAAAAACAGCCGGAGTGAAACACATAAAGTCCCTGAATGTTTTCAATAGTCACGATGTCACAAAAGGCTTGACGAATTTATTTGGTTTTTGAAACATCATACAACCACGTCTGCATCTAATCAACAGCTTGCCATGTTGCAGCACACTGTTTATTTATCCATTTGAGTAGGTGAGTCGCGATCAATGCCTTGTGGATCATTGACTCATATTTCGATAGTCCTGCGAACGAGTAAACAAACACCAATTGGTCGTTTGTTTCACCGTGTTGTGGTGCGCATTCATTTAGTATTTCACTCACGAATCATTATCTCGTGTTGCACTTACCAATACTAAGCGGATGGGTTCGGTCGAGTGAAACCAGAGTGAGACTGTTGAATTGGTTCGGAAGAATCCCGCTTCTGCTAAATGACACTGTTTACAAAATATATATAAAATCACACCAAGTGGTCAATATAACGTAGCACGTTCTGACCTTGATTAGTTCGGCACAGAATGTTTATGAGCTAACTTGTGTTTTCATGGCACAAGTTAGGGCTAGGACAATCCCTTTAATTCATTTAAGCGGAATATTCAAAAACTAATTTGGAAGAGCTCCAAATCTGACTATCACCGCAGCTATAAAAATTTCAAAGGGATGACGTAATCTGAACGTCCCAGAGCAAGAGTAGCTCATTTGTACAAAACGTAAGTCCTTAATGAATCATATTAGGGAGTTCATGTCAAAAAACATTCGTTGTTCTATTATTCTAAATGTGGACTGAGGGTGTGTTTAATAATTCATTGTTATAAATCCGTTTGATTCATAAATCTGAGGTTGTTACGTGGGGTATGTTGGTTTCGTCGAACACATCAGTAAATACGCCGGCTGATTGTTAACTATTTAATGTATACTTTTGTTTACTCATTTGAACGGCTGTTTTCGTAACTTGATCAATGTTTTTTCATCAGCAAAGTGACAGTTGTATCAAATTTTAAGTAAATGCTATCATTTGAATCTCTCCTTCACAGTCAAATGTTGTTTACTGTGAGTGGCAACGAATTTACCATGCATTTAATGGTTTTGGATAAGTGGATTGAGAATAACGCAACGTTATGAACAAGTTTTAATTCTCTACGCCTCAACCACCTCGGGTGGCCTTCCTCAGGATTGTTGTAATCGAAATCACACTAACAAAGGAACAGGGATCATTTGGGATTTGCTGTGGTTAGGTCAATCTGCGCGGCAACTGAATTGGTTGGTCGAATCGTTTGCCCACTGGGCAGGAGAAGACTGATGTAGATAAGATTCGTCTGTGTTGTTTACCATCCACGCCACACTATAGACAGGGGTTTGCGTAAATGGTGACAGTTTCAACACAACAGCGCTCCTCATGGGAAGACAGACCCTTTTGAATCACTCGAACAGTTTTAACGTGCTCTGAACAACAACAACAACAACAATCCTATCTGGTTAGTCTCAGTCGAAATTGAACTCAGTGAGTTCCAGGGTATTGATCATTGGGTTACGTGAGAAGAACTGGCGCCTTGCTATTTTTGAATTGTTTATTGCAAGTTATCTGTGAAGAAAACATTTTTGAAATGCGAATATTTTAACGATAAAATGAGAATTATTATTTAGCAGTGAATCATACAACACACTGCGATCGGGAAACGGAGAATTGATTTTGCTAGCTGATAACGGTTGAGCAATTTTACGAGACAGTAAACTTCAATAACAGACCTATCGCAATTATTCATTTCATTGTAATCGACTTAATGATTAATTGAAGTAGGTAAGTGAAAAATCAACCCAGAAGTGAATACCGAACGTCACCGACAAACAAAGGAAGTCAGTCTTCAACGTTCCGGCGATCCTATGTATAGCTGTTTTTTTACAGGCGACGAAAATTTCGTCGTTCTTAAGGAATGTGGACTCTAAGGAGTGTAAACTGTTTGGAAAAATCTCCCATCCGCTGTTGGTGTAATTTTAGCTGTAGCGCTCCAACGAACGCAACCCACGCGGACTGAAATGTAGAGTACTGCAACTCACCCGTACATCGGGTTATTTGCAGTTTCCTGCTCATGAAGAACACGTGTGTTAAGAACCACTAATGCTGCGTTCAGTCTTTTTATTCACAACTACAAAATATTGGGGCAACAGAAACCAAAATATTAGCATTTTGGCTTTTGGACAGCGTATGTCACAATTTTGAAACCAGATAAGTCACAGTTCTCTATAGTTGACGCACACAGTTCCAGACTGCATGTCATGAGGTATGTTGCTTCCAAAAATAAAAGCGACTTCGGTTCCAAATGCGTACTAACACACTACACGTGTTAGCTGAATCGATAACATTGGTCGTATTCATGGTGTATCCAGCAATAGAAAAGGCCGTTACCTGTTGCATCGTCTCATGAAAAAACCACTGGGGTCATTCATCAGCCACTGGCTGTCGTACGCACTGATCTATTCCAACCATCCGGCAGTCACCACAAACCAAAAAACGATAAACTACCTAAATTTCGGTGCAGTTCGCTAAGTTGCGATTATGCGTAAGCATCACAACACTTTCCGTCAGACACAGAAACCACGATTCAGGCTTAGGGCATGCATAAGTCCATACAGACTAGATTTTTCGGCTTAATTCATGGTTGATCGCTTTGAAAGGCAGGTTACAAAATTATTATTTCTCAGTATTCTCGCACACTGCACTATTGTTTTGGAGGTCAACAAGACTCCTGGTATATTCATTGCAAATAAAACCTTCTTTAACATTGCCTTTTTGTATGATAAAACGTCATCACTGTAGAACCTTTGGACTCTGTAAAATATCGTTCATATTAGGTTTCACTTGTTTGCAATCGAAACAAAAGTCAAAAACTGTTAATGCCGAACTGCCAGAATGGCCTTACGGTACTATTGTGGTAGATTGTCAGGCCGGAGGGGCAAGTATTCAAACACTCGGCGGAATGCCTCAACACGGAAGGAAGTACGTCCAAAAAACCTCAACAATCGGATGGCGGACAACAGAGGCAATCGGATGAGCTATCGCTCAACGGAATCGGACCAAAGGACGAAGATTAGCAGGCGGAAAACCCTCAGATAGAAGGCGCCGATCACTCACATAAACCACGCAGAAGTGCACACGACGCGTGTGCGGAAACCTCGGGGTGTTGTGGACTAGAACTCTGACTCATAAACGCGAGCGCGCGCGTAGCATGTGAGCTAGCCTGTTGGACAATAGATTGTGTTTTATTGGACGCCTTTTTGCTAAACTATGAGCGTTGCACTGTACCGTCTTATAGTTTGGTGGGTTAAACGTTTAAAAAGTGGAAGCCATCGTTTCAAAATACCTTGTGTGAAATGTGGGATGCATAGGAGTACACTTAGAAAAATTTAAAATTGTGACACACTGAAACCTGTGGTGAAGCCTAAAACTAATGTCAACAGGCCAATTAGTGACGATGGTACCAGCTAGGGAATTAGACAGTATCGTTTCAATAATTCCCAAAAACTTATTCGCTAATGTTGGATCCATTAGCTTAACCAGAGACACGTTAATAGCTTGTTTGTAAAACATTTTTTCAACATCAAGGCCGATATTCTTGCTGCCCGAACTACCAGTTCTCCGAGGTACTCAACTTTGATTCATAAAATTAAATCCCAATGGGAAATAAAATCATGCAAACTCGCGGATGTTCGTCGGAATGAACTTTCTGTAAATAAAACTTCAACAAAGATAGGATATATCTCATGCACTTGGTGGATATTCTCCTCGGAGTAAGGGCAGGCTGAAACGTTCATTTCAGCAGTTGGAACTGAACGTTTGACAAACGGGATGGATCAGACACGTGTGCCATCTGGCAACATTGTAGTAGGCCGAAATATTCATACACATAATCTTACCATGATATCATACTTTTGTGTCTTCTGTTCACCTCTTAACTTTGATTTACGGATTTTGACTTGCTCTATTCACCAATAATGGTCTTGTGAGGTACATCCATTAAAAAATAGACTGTGACATGTTCTTGCAAACTGTTTCCCAACTAAACTATTCTTGTCAGTCGCACTCTTTACATGAAGGTTTTGTAAATTCTACTGGATAGATTTCATTTTGGTTTAAAATCAACCCTGCTCATGATAAATGTACCGGAACTTTTGTCTGTCTGAAGACAAATCGTGCTTTCCCTCCCACGTACCCGACTGAAAACATGTTAGTTTTTCGACGTTAGGCAGAATTATTGATGCACATTGGAGACCAGGATGTCGTGTGACATGCAGAAAATTTCACATAAAATCCTCTAGTGTTTTCATTGGACTTCGAATTGGTGACTTTCGGGCGATAGTATAGATTCTTCTGTTGTGTTCACGTTTATACTTAGTTGACTCACCTGAAAGAAACAACGAAATTCAGCCCAAAAAATGACTTTCAAAAGTGTCTGCGTGAGCTGGATTATTGATGTGTTTTGGACCATCCATATGCATTCCACGTTCACCATCCGAACGAAACAAACAATTTTGAAAATCATACAGATGCATAGCAGTAATTTGGTTTCGATAAAATTCTCTCTTACTAGCGTGTCGACGAAAAAAATAGACTGTAGATGTTAACTTTCGTCGAATCTCCAAATATTTATTCGGTCTGTTTTGCAAGTAATAATTTCGCCGACTTAACCAAATTGATATCGTTCTCAAGCAGCTTTTTTTCAGAAACAAGAGACAAAATATTGATGAAAGTCGGCCTGTTAGTATACATTTTTACAGCATGCAATACTATTTTTGCAACGTTTTTACACAGTAAAGCTACCAAACTATACGATGAACTTATATCAGCTTAAGAAACTGATATTCTGTCCCACAACAAAATACTCAAATGAGGACAATTTCTGCTATTATTACTCTATTTGTATTCCACCAACTCTGATGTTTCACATTCGTGATTAAAGACAGGAGGCCGGTGTTTGTACTTTGCTATACATATCTAGTGATGAACTGAAATTCAGTGTTTTCAACAACAAGAAAACAAAAAATCTTTAGTTTGTAATTTATTTCGCTTGACCTTAAGACTGTTCAAAGTTGTTGTCTCGCTATCTGGTCATCAATCAAGATCAACGACTGAATAGATAGAACTTGGGACATAGAACCATAATTGCAAGCAATAAAAACATTTGTTTCTCTGTTTTGAGAAAAAGTGATAGATTACACAGAACTACCATCCAGTAAGTAAATTAGAAATGAAACTGCTTCGGGTGAATATCCGATAGCACTCAGCAAGAATAAACATAAATTCTAGCTGAAATTAAAATCCTTCTGTTCTATTTCTGGCGGCCGATTGACTTTCAGTGTGGTACGGGCAATCTTGATGAGGTTCTGGCGGTCGCCATTTGTCAAACTGAAAATGGTATTTAGTAGTCACTCGAAAAGATAGGATGCACTAACGGTAAATCATCTGTCGTTTACCGAAATGTAATACTCTGTCTGCGATCCACTGTTAACAATCTGCTGAATGGTCTACGCTGAAGAACATTAAACTCACGGATGAGTTCATCTGAATAATTACAGGGACTTTTGGGAAAAAATTGGTAAAAAACTAGGCGGATTAATAGTTTACATAACAATAAACTATGATGTACGATAGAGAATGAAAGGAATTTTGGCGGTTTAGCGTACTTCAACCAGATAATTTGCCGGTGTTTACCACAGCAAAAACTGGAACATTTTGGCAGCCAACTTTTAGGTTACATATAATAATATAATAAAAATAACCATTGTGAACCCAACCGTTCGAGTTGAATCACCCACATCAGGAAATCAACAAGGTTTACTGGTAGGATGACCTTGTCCTTGATAACCACAATGATCATAGGTAGATTTCAGGTCCTCAAGGTTGACATCTTTTCTGACAGAAAGGATGGAGGTATATTGTTATACTTACACAACAGGGAAGCCTACGTAGTTAACGCAATATGCATGGACGTTTACATGGTAGATAATCATTTACGAATGGCTTTTAACTGAGTTAAGTCAGATGTTTTAGAAAGTTAAAAACTTTGGACTACTCGACAAAAATCACTCTTTCCGTGGATGTTACATGCATTCGTGTACTTTTGAATCTAACCGGATTACTGTTAGTAGTACCCCACTGAACTTCCTTCTGGCCTTAATTTGAAAATTTGTTCTCAGAATGTGCTCTCTGCTTTTTGGTGTTCTTAGTTGTCATGCTTAAGCAACCCAAACAGATGGCTGATAGGTCATCCGTCGAATAACCTAGACTTCTTTATTATATCAACTAAGTTGAAAAACTTCTACTTCTTATTAGTCGTGCATAAAGGCTGAACAGTAAAGTTCATAACAGTCATGTGAAAATGCAAGATTTTGTTAGACGTCACACGAATTCCTGATAAACATCTAATGACTAAATGATAATTCTATCAGTCAAACGGCTAAGGTGAGCCAAATTCAATTTGAAATCCTTTACTATTGGCGACAGTTCAAAATGAAATCGGACAATCATTCAGCCATTTTCTGTTTGATACAAATGGGTCACTTACCAGTAACAGCTGCAAACAGTTCAGTTTTAGGGGTAACTATCCTCATGCTTTCGCCTTTCAACATCACTAAGAACCGGTTGGTAGTATACGGTAAATACATTTCAGCATGTATTGCCTAATATTCAATCTCAACCTTTTGTGATTACGCATCTTATCATTTGTCACCCCATTAACTACTTGGACAATGGACTGTCCGGATGGTTACCGCATTTGACCTTCACGAGCCATGTGTACACGTACAGTTTGGTGAACAAAAAATGAGTAGCTGCATCTAGCATCCAGTGACCACCTCAAAACAGATATGAACAAGACATGACACTCAGTACCGATTCGTTGCACATCTATTTATTTGCGCTTGCCTATCCTTGCCGAGCACAAAATTTCTCTTTGTTGAATATTGTTCATTGAACCTATTTTTCCGCAACCCCAGCGAATCTCACTGTTCCGATAGACTGGACACCAAATCTTAGGAACCATATGCAGTTCGAAAAATAAGGTACAATATAATCAGTATAAAATCGTTATAAAATAGCGATGTTTTAGATGCGAACTGATCACACCTCAAGCGCTGGCCTGCATCGATAATTCTTGGAATGGTTAATTAATTCACACCGGAAATAATGTTTCCAATTATTTCTACAACAGACACTTGTAAATACAACAGATGACAGTACGACGCAGAAAAACCAACTCACTCTTTGCAGTTGATTAGATAGCAGTTCGTGTACAGACTAACTCAGCATCAATTTTGCAATGTGTCTGAATCACTAGCGAATCGGTTAATTTTGAGTTTCTACCCCTAACGTTTCTTCTAACACTTTGCAAGAAAAAGGTACTTCAACTGTCCATGTCCCATACTCCAATCAAACGATAAATTTTGGTTTTTGATAGTCGGTATGCCGAACTCTTTGGAATTTTGATGAATCGTGTATACTATTGACTAGATGAATGTTCGGAATTCAGTAGACTACGAAATTGACGTGTACTTAGGAGCAACCAATTAGAACAACAAAACAGGTTGATGTATTCATAATGGGTGAGTGGATTCTCAGCCAGTCTACATAACAGAATGCATCAAAGAGATGTACATTAATCATGTCGGAATCGGGCACGGCAATCTGTGCTAATTGCTCTATCCATATTTGTATAGAAGTGTACATTACATTGCTAGACATGCGATAGGTCACTAACGCAACCTTTGACATCTTGCGACAGGCAGTCTGACTGATAACACCATTAATCTACACTTTTGACGAACTGAATGCTGGAGCACTAACTTGTGTCCCATACAACTTACATGCTGCTGCCAATGCAGTGAGACAAATAGCCTTCTAAATTTTGTTCACTGTACCTCACTAATTTAACCGATCCGTCAGGAAAGTAAGAGGTAGGCGTATGACAGCTGATGCCGTTGCATGTACTTATTGATCAGTACATTTAGCAGTGATGAAGAGTGTGAGGATGTTGAATCGTTGGGTCTGGTAAATGAGTAGATGAGAGCGAACAAGGCCAACGGTTTCGACTGAGGATAGAAGCAACTGTTAACTGTTAACATACTCAAAATCAATGGTTTCCCTGATAACTGCCTGGAGTTGGATATGATTCTCGGCCTTTCCAACATGACTGAGCCATCTGGTTATGAAAGCAAAATGGAGCAAGCCGTAACAATAAGTTCCATGAAGTAAACCATCAGTCAGATCAGCCTTTCAGGATTACACGATAATAGTAGACACGGCAGAGCAGTCAGTTACTTGTTATCCTATTCAGAGTAAGCGAAGGATGATGTGCTGTAGACCCTTGCTTTTTACAGAGAGTGACACTCAAAACAAGCAGCGCGGTCTTGTTCTTTCTTAGCAGTTCAGAACACTGCAAAATGCTTTGATTGCAGATGAGCGTCTTAAATCATTCAAGATTTTAACGAAGCCGAAAGTCGATTGACCAGTGAATTTAGAAAACCTTGCTCCAATTCTTGATCCAGGCGGAGTTAAACGCCTTAAAACTAAAGGTCAGTCTAGAGAATGATTGTATCTGGACACGTTCCAGAAATCCGACTTGTTTAACGCTGGAAAAATTTAAATAGAATTTGTTATAGATGAAAGCGACGAGTGATTAATCCAGTAACACCAGAGGCATTGCGTTGCGCAATTTTCTCGCAACACTAGCGATGAAAAGTCAGATTATGCATCATCAGTATCGCTTTATCCTCAAAGTCAAGTGAAGGTAAAGTAAATATGTGTTCTAACGTATTCACTTTACGACCTTGTTCCAATTTGTAGTAAACAGGTTGGATTACGTCTGAATGACATCAATGACACAACATAGGGAAATAAAGTAAATCTACCGAAGACGGCTGATGGAATTCCAACTGTTTTTAACTGTTGAGTTAACAGAGGTGATGCTCCAGTTTTTAAAATGGCGATTATTGAAGGAAAACAAAATCCATCGATACAGGTTTCATTCAATGGTATGTTGGTTGGGAGATTTGCTAATTAGGGCAACATCCAAGTATGAGGATTCTGGAATTCGGCTGAACTCGAACTCGCGATAAGAACATGATGGCTAGGGGCGGCAGATGCTCTACTGTAAGTGCACCTAAACCGTGCGCAGAAGGTTGAACACATTTAAATGTGAAATTTCATAGTTCTCAATACGACTTTGTAGTTATGCTGGTAGATCGCCTACCGCGTCTATGCGTTCTGTTCCTGTTGACTGTTTGAGCACGGACGATGATTGGACATTTCATAATCGGGTCACTTCCGAGCATAATTCAGTTCAAACTCTGCGGTTGACATGCATCAACCTCAGAAGTAGGTTTTGCAGTTTTATCAGGGACACTGTGAAGTGGGCCAGGATTAAAAATGAAACCAAGGTTTATTTCAGCCAACAGACAGGTGAAAAATACTTCGTGAATTCCGAAAACCAAGTTCACGATACGTACAAACTTAATGTCGTTGTTTAAATGCTTATTCCTGGCAATGGGTTATAGAAGCACATTTTAAAATAACCAGTTTCAGAAGACCATAATGCTTTTCATACACTTGTAATTAATTCAACATGGTTTCGTTCAGACCTTCTGGAAGATGTGATAAACACTATCATTGAGATACTGACACTGATCAAGTGGTTTGTGCTGTGGTAGCGGTGAAATTCCTTTTGCATTAAACAAATTCAGTTATGGATTATCCTTGTGCTCAGTCTGGGCAAATTCACGTTGTACTTGAGAAGCCGAGTGAGTGATTTTCGTGGTCAACAGCTACTGGTCAACCGGCTTCCCTTCTATAGGAACACGTGAAATATCTATTGTTCTCGAGTAATCCGGAAACAATTCAGTAGTTTGAACAAAACAGTTAGAACACGAACACTGGTAGATGCAAGCATTTCGTATTGACTCGTCAGTACCAAATTTACAATAACACGGATGCGTTTTTTTTATAGCAAACAACTAGAGGGGTGGATAATTAATAAGCCTGTTAGAATAGGTCATTACGTCCAGGGAAGGATCAATTTCACGAACAGTTGTTTCTAAACACAGAGAGCTGGCTTGAAGCAGTTGATTGCGACTGCCTCGTTAAACCGTAAGAATCTTCGGTTAGAATGATGTAACAGGACTCTGAATGTACAAGATAGATCGACAACGTGACCAGTGGTCAGGAAGTGACAAGTGACTGAGGAAATGGCTATTTACGCGTTTCAACAACATTGCCGTTATCCGGTAGTTGAGGGGAGAAATATAATGTCAGCTTCATTGGATTATCCATAATATGAAAATTGTTTATCGTGGTTAAAACGAAAATTATTGTATAATTGGAACAACAAGATGCTTCAGATAGCAGTCGGGACCCTATGGAACATTCGCTGAAAAATCGGTTATCACAACTTAGTACTGCTAGAAATTTTTGTGATACATATGATCAGTGTGATCTATACGAAGAAGATAATTATTTGATCATCAGTCAAAGATCCTGTGACAGGAAGAGAGAATTTGATATGAGGTGTCAAAGTTGTTCGGGGCCTCAGAGTAAAAATGTCTTTGGTCGATGGCTAACGGACTGCGCAACTACTTCAGGAAAATTTTAGTTGCTTAACTGAGTGTACTGAGCTGGATTAAATGTCATATGACGTCACTTAATAAAGGGTTTTGCAACGAATATAAACGTATCCTGCTCAAGATGGTTACAGACTGAATAGCCGTTGTGCAATAAATCTCGCAAAACCACCGGACACAATGAAACATGTAGCAACATAGGAAAATGGCATAATCCATTCAGGGCAAGCCAATGCTCACATTACGTATGTCAGTACAAATTGAACAGCGTTAGAATGAAGGCAATGTACCTTACATCTATGTCTGATCCACATCCACTCAATGCTACGAAGCACTATGCCCGCCCGTTGAACAAACGTGTGGATATTTAAACTACCGGTGATGAAGATGATGTTGGTTAACTATAAATCAACAATCCCAAGACTCCACGCCTTATAATCTTATATCAACTTAACGAATCTCAGGTAACTAGTCGAGGAATTTAACACCGAAAACAGTCACTGGTCACACGATCAGCCCCTCTTTGTGTTATGCTAAATAACGACCCAGAAATGAAGAACTTTATTAGAATTCAAAGAAAAGAATTTGGATTGGGAATTAAATATGTGTGATAATTGGTAAATCCTTACTTCTCGTATCCCTATGTGATTATCCCGTGCGCACGTTTGTTATGGACAACTTCGCCATAAATTCGAAACATTAATTTCAAGACATCGTGATAACTTTCAAGAATCTCATTATTCTATAAGGCATTAATGAATTCATCGGAGAAACTCTTGTTTTCTTGGTTTAACATAGGATATATGAAAGTCGACATAAATTTAGCAGGCAAATCAGTTTTGTCAACCGTTTCCTCTTCCTGTTCATCTCAAGGGATCGGAAATACTCTGATATTTTCCATGGGATTGACAAGGCATGACAGCCGGCTGAAATTGCGTTGGTTTTGTCTGCGTTTGTTCCGGGTGAGAAGACTAATGAACAATTCGGCTGTGTTTGGTAATGCTGGCCAAAATATAGTTTGTCTAAGTGAACGACGAGGCAAAATACAACTGTCGTAATAATAATTTCTTAAGCTAAAGCATTTTCAAAAGATTAGGAACAACTGGTCACGGAACAAAAAGCAAACCTATGAGGCTAATCGCCAAAATATGTTGTTACCAGTGAAAACCGTCATCAACACATTTGGCTGGACTTGACCAGACTTCCACCCAAAGTTAAGATCGAGTTCAAGTGTTGCGGGGGATAGACAGTGAAACTTGCTGCCTGGCCAAGTAAATGACAGGAGTGGGCAAATTTACAAGGCGAGCACAGATTATGGGTTGTATAACTCTACTGCGATTGATTCAGGTGCTATTCAAATGTGCTCGTGAAATGTCTTAGGTAGATCAAAGGCCAGTTTGCGGAAAAGTCGGAAGGTCTAGTGATATGTATGACTTTTTGGCAGGTGCCAATTGCTACAATGGCGTTTGTGGTTGAATCTTAGTAACCAGCTCAAGTCTGTGGTGGATCATTCCTAGCAAGCGTTCGGTTGTACGGTCAACGTATCGCGGTGTATCACGCTGAGATGAATGTTATGAACTTCCAGATTTTGCGAAATATTTTATCTACTTGACTTCGTAAGGGAACCTAATATCCCTCCCGACGTTTACTACGTCAAACCAAGAAAACAAGAGTTTCTCCGATGAATTCATTAATGCCTTATAGAATAATGAGATTCTTGAAAGTTATCACGATGTCTTGAAATTAATGTTTCGAATTTATGGCGAAGTTGTCCATAACAAACGTGCGCACGGGATAATCACATAGGGATACGAGAAGTAAGGATTTACCAATTATCACACATATTTAATTCCCAATCCAAATTCTTTTCTTTGAATTCTAATAAAGTTCTTCATTTCTGGGTCGTTATTTAGCATAACACAAAGAGGGGCTGATCGTGTGACCAGTGACTGTTTTCGGTGTTAAATTCCTCGACTAGTTACCTGAGATTCGTTAAGTTGATATAAGATTATAAGGCGTGGAGTCTTGGGATTGTTGATTTATAGTTAACCAACATCATCTTCATCACCGGTAGTTTAAATATCCACACGTTTGTTCAACGGGCGGGCATAGTGCTTCGTAGCATTGAGTGGATGTGGATCAGACATAGATGTAAGGTACATTGCCTTCATTCTAACGCTGTTCAATTTGTACTGACATACGTAATGTGAGCATTGGCTTGCCCTGAATGGATTATGCCATTTTCCTATGTTGCTACATGTTTCATTGTGTCCGGTGGTTTTGCGACATCTATTGCCCACCAATCAATTTTGTTGTCACCCGCCGATTAACCTATGTGTAACGCGCATTCCTGTGCAAAGCACTGTCATCCACCTGGACATACTAGCTGACTAGTGAGAAGGTTGTGTGAACTGAAAATAACTACTTAAACTTTTACGACCGTATGTTTGTAGGGCCATGTAAATTCCGGATTTTAGTACGACATGCATTTTCTCCTAATGCTAGTTTGCGCCGGCTTAGTCCAAGTATTGGCTTTTGTTTGTTTCACTGGTTAGACTTGATGCGGGATGTACAATCATATTGTTACTACCTAAACCTACAAGGACTCACTACCTATAGCTAATTTCCAGTGTTCTTCCGCCAGAACAATAAGCCATTTCAAGACGACAGTGCGCCAACTTACTGTTGTTGACTCAATTGGCGTTGATGTTCCCAGCAAAACTTCTTGCTTACTGCCATTCAATACTGTCGGCGCTTGATTACCAACCATACGGTCCAGGGCTCATACTTGGTTGCTGTGGCTGACCTGACTGTTTTTTGGCTACAAGATCGTAATCACCGAACGCATCACGCATCA
>JTDE01001346.1:46563-144903 GCA_014338405.1 Paragonimus skrjabini miyazakii | reverse complement strand
CCAACGGCGATCCCATGGCGACACCGTCCTTCTGTCGATAAATTTCTTCGTGAAACTTAAACTGCACGTTGTAAGTGCACAGGTAGAGTAACTGTTTGAGATCGGTCGGTGGTATCTGAATATCTATGTTAGAATCCTCGATGTAATCACATAGATAATCTATATTATCCTTCAGCGGGACGATCGTAAATAAGGGTGCGACGTCAAGAAAAAACAGCGATTGTCCACTCAAGTTGATATCTTTGGTTGTATTAACCAGATCAAATGAGTCGCGTAAGCTATGGGTCGAGAGTTTCCGCCTGACGGGATCTAGTAATTTTGATAACCATTTCGCTAATGAGTGGTATGGAGAGTTAGACAAATCCAAAATTGGTCTGAGCGGTATCCCAATTTTGTGAATTTTAGGTAATTCGTACAGCTTGGGAATCATAATTCCGGTGGGTCGAATTCTTTCAAATGTAGCGGAATCAATAATTCCCCCCCGTTTTAAACAACGTAATGACTTCGATATTGCTTTCTCGATTGACCTGATTAACTACCCGTTCCCCATTTACCCCCTTTAATGATTCCCCTGTAAAATTCGTGATATAAATGTGATGTATTTAGCCTGATGATGAATAACTGAAAATGAGCTTGTTCGCTACACAGTATTTTTCATAAATACGTTCCGCTTCAAACGTATACTGCAGCATTACGTCAGTTTCCTCGAGTTGAGTTACATTGAGAGCATTCTTAACTTCACTATGAGATCACACATCACTTCGTCATTATATATATTTTGAGTAAATACATTCCACACATTGATGATCAGGTTTAAATAATATTTACAGAACAGCACGTTTGATACATGTAGTCCGTAGAGAACTAAGCTTATTTTTGAAGGTTGAAATTTTAGTCTCTATTCACCGTACCCCGAAGTTAACATTTTAGTGACTGACAAAATGATCTTTATGTACTCTGATAATTCGTATTATGCCTTTTGCATATATCCTGTGGACAGGTCGATTACACGTGTTACGTTAATGCTGAATAACGCTTTGTTAAACTAGACAACAATCGAAAGGTGCACGTTGATTTCATCCAAATAAAATCAACAGTTCTCTTCCATCACTTTTGCCCATTTGTGCAAAGCTGCCTCATTGTATGTAACTTCAGGACATGGCAGACGCAAGATCTTAAGGAATACAGTTTAAAAACGATGGCACCAATCTTGGTCCATGGAGAAGCCAAATCACGCTTCACTGCTGATTGGTTCCGGTTATTTAGTTCTACCTTATATTTTCGCCTATTGACTACAACGTGTCACTAGAAAACCGGACAATCCCACGCATGTTTGCGTGCTTCATGACTGAAAGTTTAAAATCAACTCATTATTCCGCATACAGTAAGAGTTGTCTTAACCCTAGTGGAATGCTTGATAAAATCACAAAGTGATTAGCTAATACCTAGTTGGCGTTTTTAAGCCTGCACCATCTGTAATGTCTGAAATTCCTCAATCTCTGTCCGGAGGACCAAATTTATATTGCTACTGTAAAGTCATTCTCTGTAGACTTGCAAATTCTGCCGGCTTGTGTAAAAGATGTCCACGGATTGTCTGATTTCAGCCACTGGGGCTTCCGAACAAGTAGCTGCATGTGGTGGGATTATTGCATTAGTAATGACGGGTCTAGCTGAGAAGATGATGTCACTCAAAATGCATGGAATATTAATCCACAGACTTTGAGACCTTAAACACGTGTTATCTAAACCAGACGTCCGGTTGCCAGCTAGCGCCTTACGTTTGCAAATTGTGTTTGTCCGGAAGCGGCAACTTGGCGCTAATTTCATTACCAAGGTTTCAAGAATGAAAACTCTGTCAATGCTTACTTAAGTAGAACAGTGCTGCCCGCTTGGTTGCCGTCCAAAAGACGACGAGCACCTGCAGTCAACAACGTTACCGGAGACAAAACTCTTATCGCTGTTAGCGCCTGCGGTGTGATTACCTGTGGTCGCAAGATCATGTTCTCTCTTCGATTATGAGGCTCTTTCTTCTTGACGCACTTTATTTCTAACTTCCATGTTGGTTTGTCATATGTATTGTAGTTGTGATGTCGGCTGCACGAAACCGTCTAACCCGAACATATACTGTAATATATAGTTTGCATAGTTAGCAGGTTTGGTATATAATTACACACAGCAGAACCAACAGCTGACATCATTAGTTAGTTCGGGTCTGGTGTGAATTAGGACAGTTCTCACGCTTTCAACCCGATATGTCTCGGTTGTATAGACAACTATCTAAAGAAAATGAACTAGTGTCTTGTTGACGAGGTTGTTTGCTTGTCGATATCAGTAAATTACGTGATATTTGTTAGATACTAGCTATTCGTTCAATCACTGACTCAGTTGATGCTTAACAGTTCCATCGAAGAAAACAAATATACCTTCGAAAACAAGAATTTTATCATCAATTGTATTCTGTACAACAAAATATCAATTTTGTAGAAGATTACTGATGAGTAGTCAGGGATTTGGTTTATTTCAGTTTGAACATCACCCACAATTGATCGCAGCTGGATAGTCTATGGGAATGCGACAGCTGCGATTAATTGTGGGTGATGTTCAAACTGAAATTTAGTAAAAGTCAATTAAATTAAAGAATAATTAGGATGCGTGACTTATAAACATCGTAACCGGTCTCGTAATGCAAAATGATAACTAGTGAATTCAGGTAGAAGTTGCCATTTGTACAACCAGATGCAGTAGGGTGCTCTTTTTAAATCAGATGGTCAGTGGTTCGGACTAAAGACATCAACTGCAAGAATATTTGTTGTGACTAATGGTTGTAGAGAATGATCATATAGTCCACAAAGACGATACCTTGATTGATCATTATGACCCTGTAATGATGTTTCAGTTCTCTGACAATCCTTATTTTGAAGCGGATTCATGTTGAAGGAACAACTAAGTGTGGTAATTGGAATATCAAATGAAATTAGATGGAAAACTAACATGCACAGCTGAATTGCGTGAAACTGCGTTGAGTGAAGATAAAACGGTATCTAGCAGTGGTCGCCTCGATGGTTAATGCCTAGACCCGAATGCACGTAATTACAAATGTAAAAAATGACAATCAAGAACTTTGTATTTTTCTTCTGAATTCCAAGCTTGCTAGTTGATGATAACCCAACGCGGCTGCTTGTTTTGCTGACGACTGATTGCCTTCTACAAGCTGAAAGTTAGGCGATGCCCTAAGCACTTCAGTGGGTGGTAAATAACTTTCCTGGTTCCACACTTTTCGAAAACGTAATCAAACTGCATTCACATCTGTAATCCATAATTTTAAACTAATTCAAAGTCATGGGTATATTACTAGAGGAAATGAGCACTAGCCTACAATAAACGTAGTCTGAAAACTGTTGAAGGTGCCGTATCATGGTCGGCATGCAAGTTTTAGAAGGGAGTTTTTGAACACTGATCACGAAACATACCCGTTGATTGCTTTAATATGTTGGTGCCGAACTGTTTGAATTATTGAAAGTCTAGACAAAAACTATTGAGAACAAAACGGCCTCTAAAATAATGAGCACAACGTATTGTGCAATAAATCCTAATGATCAACCTCAAACCAACATTCCACGGCCGGTTTCACCCTTGTCTGGACTTGTCAGGTAGAAACTACTTGAATGGGAGATCAAATAACCAATCTCTCTTATTACGAGCCAAAGCTTCTGTCCGCTCGGTTGCCAGTTCTGTGAACGTCAACTGTGAAGAGGGAATTTGAAAGAACTCGAGCTATAATGTGCGTTTCACACTGGTTACGCGGATAAACACGGTATATCTCGGATTGCCAGTAATTCACTGGTTACGGCCGCAACGAATCCAGTGGAATATGGGTGTGAGGGTAGGCATCAAGATTCATTACCATCTCAATTTCGAACCCCTGTGGCCTCAACTAGCACTAAAACTGGCAAGCTGAAGTGGACTGTGTTCATCCACATAAACGAGGTGAAAAGCAGATTATACCTCGATAATTATTCAAAATTACCTATGACTTAATTAGCACACTTAACTTGCCTACTTTGACAAATGAAATCGCCGAGGCAAGTGGAAAGTTTATGGAGATTTGGAACTTCCTTTCTCTCTTCTCTGTTGTAAGAACATGATTCTTAATCAGTATTTGTCGCTTCTTTGTCCAGATACATACAGATTAGAATAGCAGAAAAACAACACACACTAAGTGATTTGTGGACAATCAACACCTTCATAATTCCAGTAACGTAACCGGTAACGTTTGGACTTACCCTAAAATTGGCTGTTGGTGAAAATTGGTTCACATTAGCTTTGTATCAGTGGAAAACCATAATCATATGAAAGGCAAAAATTAAATGGATTGAGGACAGTGGTTTATATTTTTGTGTGCCATAACGTGATCTTTTTAAGCCATCTACGCGCTTTCTTTCTTACGAATTGTGGTATAATTAAGCGGCACAGTTTCCAAGTGTGATCAAAATAGTCTATATAAAATTTTCCAGTAACGAGAGAAGACACATGTCACAAGATGTTAACATTTTGTTTACTCTCTTCAGTCACGAACGTAGAACATTGGAATATATAGGACATGCGGATAGCAACAACAGTAGAAACATTCAACGATTGGGTTTATACGAAACAACAACTGTTATCAGTTCCAGGGCAGTCACACTGCGTCAGTCAACAGTTTATACAAACACAGGACCGGACGGCGAGTATTGATTAGCATAGCTTCGGAGAAGGCAAGCAACTTCGGATTCCGATTACGCAACACCACTTGAAACGAATTGTCGGGGTCAACAACGTGACTTGTTTCCATGATGTGCTTTGCTTATATAAAGTTTTGTCAAATGGCGGCCAGATAGTGTATATCTGTCAATCACAAAATGTAAGTTACTCGCTTGGTTGTGCACTGTCCTTAATCTTCAAGCAACCGCAGGTGCAATATGTACTTTCATGATCAGTTTGTTGCCATGGCAACATTTCTTTCCAGTTAAATTGATGGCGCTCACTCAGGTTGTGAAAATTCAAGTTACATCTCAAGATACTGTTGCTCTGCTGTCGAGTTGTTGTTGCATAAGAACTCATGGCTGAATTCACGAAAGTAAAATAGTGCTGGGTTTAGCGTTTCCAAAACAGTAGATATGTTTGTAATTAGTTGTTAGTATTCTAAGTCCACAGCCCTCCCACTTAGGCCAAGACGTTCTGTTTATTTGTATTCACAGAATCAGTTAGATCTCTTGAGCCCACGTTATGTTTCTGACCTAGACAATACGGTAGCGGTTGAAACGACCTGAAACGGCAAACAGCAATCATCAAAGATATAAGTCATCGGCGACCCGTTTCTTAGCCTGCAGTTTGATCAGCGTGTGTACATCGAACACGCTTAATTAGGTATTACGTCAATGCTGGGGGTATCACTGAAATTAGTCAAATTATTTATATAACTTCCAGTAACTTAAAACTCAGTCAACTTGGAAGAAACTACGAGACAACACAAGCAACTGTTCAGTAGTCATTTTATCAACATGGACCTGAACTGAGCTAGAAGGTGAAATTGCTCGCGGCCTTCAACAAAATTCGTTTATCACCAGTAGCAGCATATTTACAACAACAAATAAGTGAGAAGTAATCCAAATAAAACATGAGTACCTCTCAAAATTAACTTCAGAAGCAATCTCAAAATGTCAGTAAACCAATTCACCACCATTTGCAATGAACTCGATTGAAACAGTAACATAATAATAATAATAATAACTATTATTCAGTGCGCTCCACAGCTAAATTGTTTGGCATCACACTATCTTTCGAACTAATACAGGCAACCCACGTGAATTTTATCTAGAGCTAAACATCCATTCACCCTGTTTAACGTTCAAGATGCCACCTTACATCGTTAATTAGTCGTTCTGTTCATTATCAATCTTTCTATATTGCTAATTTTACATTCCTGCGTTGTTTGTCTGTGACTTTTTTTAAATTCCGCCGATACATCGTTCCTTTACATGTGTTCATTGAAACAGGTGTGCTTCCTTGTTTTCTGTGGCTAAATTTCTTTTTCGAAGCGCTTCAAAGCTTGGGAAGAATTTTAACGAAAATTGTATCATGATCCTACTTACTCACACACAGATTCCATGTTTATTTGTTGGTGCAACCCCACCGGCACTTGATTCCTGTTAATAGCACAAATCTCAACATAGAGCGTCAGTTCCCTTTTCTAATGATGATAAGCAGATGATACTTGATGAAGAGAACTTGTTGCAATTAAGCTCGTTTTCAATGTTTTATCATCAAGTCAAATAAACCGCAAAATCGTATGACTTAATCACGAGCAAAAAATGGTGTTAAGTAACTAAACCGTAGAATGACCGGATCCTTTTGAAGTCGGCAGCAAACTGTTCAATCCACGTATTAGGTTTGGCCCACTGTAATGTCCAAACAGGTCACATTTAAGTAAATTCCTAGTGAAATGAAAAAGGCAGTTAATTACGTGAACTGCAATGCCTCTCTTCCACTTTCAAACGCACTGGTTTCTTACTTGGTACTGCGCTTTCCTTTCGCTGGACAAACAGGTGACTAAAGTGTTATATATCTGATGCATTAAAGCACTGTTTAATTTGAATCGAAACATGAAAATCTCGTTCTGGTCCTTCCATCACACCACCTTGCTGATGGCTCTCCCCTTTCGTATAAAATTTCGGTGAGACTGGTTTGCGTTCATCACGCCTTACAGGCAGGTGGTACGATGAACTGCGGATTCGCCAATCTACAAAACAAATCTTCCTCTCTAGTGTAACGACTAGCTTTTAATTGCTGTATGAGGCACTCAGCAATTTGCGTTGCTAACTGAACTGTGCACACAATCACTGAAGTAAGTGTGGGATTTTATTTCGATGAAGCATTGATTGACGAAGATAATTGAAACTCGTGCTAAAAATGGCGTTCAACTTCATCAGGGTCGAGTGACCATTCGACACAAAATGATGAAGATACTGATAACTTCTCACGTGAGTTTTTATCCGGTCAAGTTATATCAGTGATAGGGATAGGAAGATGGACAGTTCGACAACCGTAGCGTAGGCGGTCATACAGTGAGATTGAGCGGATAGTATTTATCGGGTTAGAACATGTGTAAGAAAACTTGTGTGAACATGGTGAATTAAATAAATGTTGGTGTAGCAGAATGCGGTTTATTTGTTGTGTGCATGAAACCAACTATTCTCTGAAACTCACGGGTAATTTAAGCAACACAATCAACGGACAATTTGCAAAATTTTGAAGTCGAGTTTGTGGATAAAATCTACTAACGTGTCTCGCAAGTGAATTTAAATGAGTCACAGAGATCTCTTCATTCTGTCACGATTCACTTACCACATGGGCTAAAAGTTTATAACAAATAGATCATCTTATGTGTAGCAAAATATCTCTCGCTACTTATCATACTCAACTCAATGATAAACGATAGTTAACTCCATGTCTGCAATAGACTGCTATTTAAGTTTGTCAAATAGTGTTGCTTTTCAAGTTGCGTGAGGTCGCTTCATAGATTTTATCTATTTTTCCACAATGGATCACATATAAAATAGGAGTTTTTCTCCACAGATATCAGCTGTTGCTCTTCGCAGGGTCCCTCTCATTCAATCACCAAACGTTAGAACTTAATTTTTTTTGATGTATCTAGACAAAAAGCGGTTCATGTGTCTGAACTACTCCGATGCATTTTCCAATGCGTTTTGGGCAATCTCGCGTTGCTAAAGTCCTGAGGTTTTGTTGGATGTAGTGGACAGAAGTGCATGCCTAGGACGCCTGCATCGTAAGCCGCTATCAGCCAATCGCTATCGGAGTGCAAGTGTGAAATTTCACAGTTGACTGTATTTGCTCACATCTAAAAAGACTAGATTTTCTTACTCCGGTAAATCTTCCGCCATTTTTGCTGCACGTTTAGCCTGCAAAATAATTCCACGCAAAATTTTAACAAACTCCTGTTCTCGTACTATCCAGTTTATCGGACAGCATTTGAGTATGTGGCAATCCTCGTAGTGATGGTCCACCCGTAGGTACTCTCCTAACTTGTTCATCAATCCTGACTATTGACTTAACGTCGATCAACTACCGAAACTGCTTGCATTTACGGATTCCTGCCACATCTCAGTGATTTCTAACAGCCTTGGGGTGATCCTTAATTTACTTGCTATTGCACCAGCCGAAAACCACTGACTAAAACTGGTAATCGAAGGGTACCGAATGTGATAGAAAGCTGCACCCGATTTGAAAGAGGAACGTATGTATTTCAGAATATACCGGTAACTCACAATTCATTCATTTGTCTAGTTCACATTGGAAAGTAAGACACTGAATCCGAAGAAATTACGCTTCAACCAAACCTACTAACGGTGTGATATAACATAGAGTGTCATACTCATCTTGAAACAGGAAGCATGGTTTTTGTGTGCTTAGAGATCGCCTGTTGGATTTTTATGTTTGAGCTAAAACAATGGTTCCAAACCGTTTTGGTCCGCTATCTAAATTTTCGATCAAACCTCGCTCCACTACTAATGGCACATCATTCAATAGCAATGTTGAGAAATTTTTATCAAAGACTCAGTAAAAGAACTGCAAACAACCTTCCTTGCAAATCCTCAACTTTGAGAACTTTTTAAACTTATCGCCCACTCGTAGTTCCCCATTGACAGCGGAAGCATAATTTGGATCTTACTGTTGTTCAAATTTATAATACGTCTTATTGTTGCTCATCATAAAATTACGAAATCTTACCTCACAGATGTGAGTTGTAGGAACTAGTGGCTCGAAACTTCAACATATCTGCCAAGAATGGACTTATCTCTCACTTTAGAATAAAATATTTTCTATGAATCTCCTTTTATTGCAAATACTGTAGTTAGGCGTTGAAGTCATGTTCACTGTGTACGACTTTTAAGTCAAGCAAGTAATTATGCACAAATCTCAACCATCAAGCCGACATAATTATCAGCCTTAATCTGCAATACCAATATCTTTTATTTAAAACTACCAAGGCTGGCCACTCTTCTCCACATTCCTCCCTTAGGCAAGCATATTTCGTAAAATGGACTAAGCTGACAGTTGTTGTAACGTGGAGGATGACAGCTGTTGATTAAAAAAAGTTCCACCTTTGGTTACGGTGCACAATGATTTTGGTAACTGGAACCATTTTCTTAGCAGTTAGGATACTATATTTACTCTCTTACAGTAGCGTTATGCTCAGGAGCAAAATCAACACTTATCTTAATTCAACTGTAAAGTTTTCCCGTTTGTTGACATTCTTTTTCATTAAAGCTAGAAATCGAGTGGATTCCTAACTTTAGTCATTCATCAGTATTTGGCTGTCAGTTCAAATGGTGAAGTAACCTGTGTTATGAGGTGTTTTATCACAATGACTTGGGCGACTATAGTCCGCAGTTAACCACTACGTTACAATCCGGAGTCAACGAAGGTTCTAGATTAAGCTAGATAAAAACTTACCATTTGTAAGAAATCCGCACCAAATTTTGTACGAATGAAGTCAAACAGTTTTGGCGTCGTGTTTAACATGTTATTGATAAATGAATTGAGAATAACACAACGTTACGAGCAAGTTGTAATGCTCTACGTTTCAATCACCCTGGGGTGGCCTTCATCAGGAGTGTTGTATTCGATTACAACACTCCTGTGGAAGGCCACCCGTGGTGGTTGAAACGTAGAGTTTTACAACTTGCTCATAACGTTGTGTTATTCTCAATCCATTTATCATAATCTTCTCATGATTTCCTCATGCTAGTAATGCTGGTCTCAAACGTTTAATGCTCACAACTTGATGTATACGTACTGTTTAAAATCTCTGTAAGCTAGATCATAGTCTTCCGATTTCTGTTTGCTTATATGATTCCACCATATGTACTGTTCACCAGATGCTTTCCCCGGTTTGTAGTTAAGCGATAGTAGACCTCGACTAGATCCTCAAACCATTTGTCACAGTGTACTGGCATTCAACATCTTGTTGATTTCATAACTTACCCATTTTACGCGGGTTTGCCCAAGTGTATTTCCATGTCTTCATCTACAGCACGCCGCAAACATTTATTTGTAATTATCCGGACTCAATCCTCCTCTGCTGTTCCCTAGGTGGCTCGAATTCCCAGCAAAATTGCATCCTCATTCTTGAGTCAACCAAAAAATTGATCCGACAATTCATATCGATTGATAACGGTTTGAAAACCGTTTCGCTATACTCCCAATGAATACCAATAGTGTATAGTTTCAGCTCAGTGAATTGTTTCTCTTCAATTCACTTGAGATTTGATTAGGCATGTTATCTGACTGATTATCGAGTAATGTATTCATTTTGATCAATCAGCTTGGAAAAAACTGGTCAATACATCTTGGTTTGAGATTGCTGATCTAATGCCCTGACTAACCCACAATGACAATGCAACTGTCCATGTAATTACGCGATATCTGCAGGCATACCAATAAAATCCTTGACATCAAAATTTTGACAATTCTTTGTAAACACAAACGTTTGTTTTCAGAACGACAATCCCTGAATTAGTGAGACAATTGTCAGTTAGCCACCTTGAGTATCATCAGTTTCTTTCAGATGACCCTGTGTTTCGGCAATATTTAATAAGTGTTTGAGTACCAAGCTAAAGCGACATCAATAGATTTATCGTTATGTCAAACATCGTAAGTTTGGCGAACCATTTTTTCCATTTACATATGAAAACCAGTGCCCATTACAGCCTGCTCAAGGATTTATCTCAAACGGGGTGTTTCTCTGACCGATTGATTCGGGCAGGTTGCACTAATTATAGCATACATTATTCGACCGGGTCTTAATTGTGCATCCCACTAGATGAGATACTTCAAAACTAAGTTGCGGAGACATGACCAGAACTTTCAAAGTAAACGTGTACGAGAAAACTAATTTGCTCAGAGCGACTGTCAGCACGAAATGCAGTTAAGGAATAAGTTAGTCCACTTAAAGGACAAACGAACAGTGCTGGAGCAATCAGACTGTGTCTATCGGATTAAATGTAAAGACTGTCAAGCTTCATAGATTGGACAGACCGCCCGGCAGCTGGAAGTACGCACTAAAGAACATGTAAGGTGTAGTAAGAAGCTACCTACCGATGCTCAGCAACTCCGGAAATTAGAACATGATTCAGCCATTGCTGCATACACGATCCTCAACCAACACCAAGTTGACTTCGACCATCCGACTGTGCTAAAAAGTGGTTTCCGTAACCACAAAGAACGTCTACTGGCAGAAGCCTTGCTGATCGCTAATACACCAAAAGCGGCAAACCGATCAGATGACCTGGAATTGTCAGTTGTTTATTAGGATTTACTGGGTGGACAATAGTGACACCACAGAGGAAAGGTTTACGACATCCCTATCACCCACACCATCCCAAACAACCTACACGCATGTAGATTAACGCACACATGCTCTCACACTGTCACACAACACAGAATAACTATCTACCCTTGTCTACACCTTGGATCATCACTTGATGACCTCAGATGAACCATGAACCCTTACATCTTGTTTGTAGCCTATCTACATATCGCCCGTTAAACACACAAACACGTGCCAGTTGATTACTACCTCATTTGAAGATTGTATAATGCGAATTTTCCGACCTAAATCGCTTGATAAAAGCTCCCCGAGAGGGTAGAAACGTTGCGAAACGGATAACTCTTTTGATTTTACCTCGTTGTGGTTTAACCAAGAATTGACTTAATAATGAGCATTAGCACAACGCACAATATGTTTTCTCATACCCGTTCTGTTTACGGTTCGGAAGTGCTAACGAAATGCAGTTGTTAACCCCGTTGCCAACTACCTACGTTTTAATACGTGACCAATTGTGATGCATTGTTTTGCTTAGAAAGCTGTGAGCACCAACTAGATTTTGTGCGTAAATTCAACTACTATTTATTACTGATGAGTATTATTTATTTATTAGAGGAGACCTGTCTGCTAAAAATCTGGACTTCGGCTGGATTTTTTTAAATGGGTCCCTTGTAAATTATCAGATACAACTAACTACTATTTATTAGTAAGTAGTACATACGATTAAACGAAATTGAATGGTGAGTGGACCGTGTTAACATTGTACTTATATCACCTGATTCGGCGATAATGCAGTGAACAGCCGTCGGTATCCGATATATCCACTCGATTCAGCTTCACAGATAAGTAATACGTACAAAGAATGGGCTTGAATTGGTTCGGTTGAATGGAAACTGTACGAATTTAACACGAGGATCAGGAGAATAGTTGTCTGTACGTATTCTGAAGTAAGCTGTATAAAGTAACTAAGGAAAATTTCCACGCGAGTCAAGGGGATGATGTGAAATAGCGCAGCGAGGAACTATCAACTGGTTCAATAAAAAAACTCGACACGTTTCTAAACTTTTGATGTTGTTTAATGATGCTGAGCAACTCGGATCTACGTGCGAACGAGCCTACGTTTCAGTGTAAGGTAAGATTAGAACTGAACAAATTATCAAGAAGAATAATTCAAAAACCCCGAAAAACTTGATTGTCAAATCGCTTGCAAGAACTCCATTGAAATCTATCCAGCAGACAATAAGTGATAATACAAGACATACCAAGAGCAACTCCATTGAACAGTTAACAATTTTGCAAATCAGCCAAGTAAACAATGTATCAGAATGGATGGATGGGCCTCAGTTCTCCGTTCAAGACAAGACAGGACTGAACCTCGAGAGAATAAATCAGTTCGACGTTTAATTAAAACTCGGTGTTTGAATGATTGAGGAAAAACTGTCTGGTTCGTTTGCTTTTATGGAGTCCAGCGGATTGTGAAAACTCCTAAATGAAGTTTCCAGCCATTATACAACAAGCTACTCACTGTCAAGTGACATACATACAGGGTGAGTACACCAAGCGATCGAAACCTAAAAAGAAACAGGTTTCTCCTCACCAGACAAAAGTACTGTATCATTAACAAAGAATCTGCTGTGGTCCTCAGACAAAAGCAGATTATCAGGGCAGCTGAGGATCCCTTGATTCGCGCATAATAAGACAGAATAATGGCGGTTTACTCAGATCAAACTGGTTCTGTACACAAATAATTAATAATTAGTAAAATATACATCTTCTTACCAAATAGACTCCGTGTATGTAGAACAACCATTAGCAACGGACAGTCGGTAATGCAGTAGCATTAGCGACCAAACGAGGTGGTGTAAGATAAACGGGGCTGAGTTCACAAAGCGTACATAATGTTAACTGAAAACACGTCACGTTATGTGAAAACTGTCTAGTTAGTACTTGGTGTAATAAACACATGGGGTCGTATTGATTATATAGAGGGACCTGCAGCAAGGTAGCCTGACAAATGCTAAATCGACAGGAGAACAATTTAGACTGGAATTGTGCAAGCTCTCTCCCTTGGTTTGGTGATGCAGTGGGTATCGTCGCGGGGTTTGTGATGACGAGTCAAGTACTGCAGCACCCGAGTGGATACTGTGCAACTGCACTATTAGTTTCATTCGCAGTAATCCTAATACAGCGGTCAGTGATTGCAGTCGGAAACAACAATCAATGTCGCTAATCATAACAACTCATCATTGGCCGACGTCCTCCTACGAGTTGCCATCAAGGTCCGTTTATCTATGGTACATAAGCTTATGCTGTACAATAATTGTAGGTAGGCCAAATGTTGGTGGATAAGAAAACATTTTCTAGTCATCCAGTATTTTGACTTAGTTCTTACTAGCCTCAGAAATAACTGTGTAGATTACTATCTTACCTCTGTTAGCGTACGATTCACCACGGACATTCCGACTAAGCACGCACCGAGAAAGCTTTGTGTTCTCAAACTTTTCGCGCAAAGTAGAGCCAATAGTCAAACGTTATTAAACAAACCTTAACCTAACGCAGTGCAATAAGGCTAGAAGCCATATATCTATAAAGTTTCTCCATAAGATTGCTTTTTGTTAGGCGGAATGGGCATTGCTACAGTGGACGACCTTACATCCAGTGAATCGCTTGAACTATCGTCGCAATTCATTTGGTTGTTATTGACTGACTGACTGTCTGTATTCTCACCCAAAATGTTCAGGGTTTCGCTTTACTTGCTGGCTGCCTGCACTACCACAGATACGATATATGGTTTTGATAGGGAAAGGATCACACCTCAAGTTACACCTCAATTTGGTAAATGTGGATAACATTATTCTTTTCTGAAGCTAATCCGAGGTCTACAACCAGATCACGTACTCGTCAGGCACATTAACATTTTGTTGATGATTAGTATTTGGTGCGCCTGAACTAACAGGATGATTCGCTTAAACCATAAGTAAAATTCAAAACAGCACATTATCTAAGTAATCAGGTCACGGTCTCTCGATATAAAATTAGGCATAAACTGTGTGGTGATGCGTACATGGAGTGAACTGCATGAAGGAATGCTATCAGGATGGACATCAGAAAGTTGGACGGATTACAGGTTCGAGTCCTGATTAGTAAGTGTGACGTGTTATGAAAATCCCCTAACAGAATATCCTGCGGAAGGGGTCTCCCAGAAATCTAGCAAACTAGTGTGCTAGTTGTCTGAAACTAACAAGCCATTAGCGCACGCGTGTTTGACGGCAACCGTTTTGGATTAACCTGTCTCAATGACCAAAGCTAGAGGGCGCCTGCGCTTAACCATCACCACGAGTGGTTGAGCTGCACCACTTGTGGTTCCACTCACACATTAATTATCCTTCTCAAACCCGAATTCGTAGAACCGGCCATGTCCGTCCTCCTTCCGAGTTAAAACTGATATGCAGTGTATAAGTGGAATCAAAATTAATATAACGAAAGCTATCTTTGGCGGTTTTCTTCAATGCGACAGATTCAGCTGGACACGTGTGTATGCCGACATATATTTACATATGTAGGGGTTGATAGACTGCAACTAGTCCGTGACAAGTCTGTAATCAATTCTTATTTCAACCTTTTTGGTTTCGTTTGTTTCAAAGTTTCTGGGTTTATAAATCATTTCTACTAATTTTCCAGTATGATTTTCATCGAAATGAAGTTCTACTTCTGACGTATCTTGTTGCTGTCAACCAGCTTTTGGTGTAGTTTCTCTCCAAGTTGAGAATTTTTCATCGTTTGGTTTCGAAAGATATGGATTTTACTTTTGCTAAGGTATATTTTATGGCTAACCAGGTTTAACTGGCTGTGGTCACATACGCTCTGCGTTGTTACTGCCCTGGATTTACACGCGTTAGGGATGTGTGTGTAAATAATGTCACTTTTGGTATATCAGATGGGTTTCGGCCTTTGTGGCGGGTCAATCGGAACTCATGCACCACCACTTGTGTTGACGCTATTATATGGTTCCGTAGTTTGTCTATCATTTCTTCTCTATGTCCACTGTATCATGGTATGTTACGCTCACCCCAATCAACTCTGTTGCTTCTGTAGGACATACTGAATAAAGAAATAATTTCTAGGGTTCATAAAATTGACTAAGGTTTTAGTATCACTTCTGTATAATTTTATTTATTCATTCTAAGTTTTACTTTCCACACCTTTATCCTCTACCAATAAAAATATTTGCAGTTGTTGTCGATTCACAAGAGAAAGCAACTCCTGATTCCCTTTAACTCGGACGTAGGCGCCGCATACGATAACAAACGAGACCTGGATGATGTTTGTTGTAAAAACTGTGATGGAAATGTTACGTAGTTAAACAAAGGTGACTTGAGGACAAGAAAGTGACCACAATGTGACTGGCGCTGTTGGTCTATCGCGTAAAATTCGCATATTGTCGTTCAGAGGCAAACGCACTAGCAAACATAAGTGTCAGATTGTCAGGATATATGTTTGCGGGCGGTCGTGTAAATATGTGCGTGAATTCCCGGCTGTCGTTTTGGGGCACTTCACAATCAACCTCAGGCATGACTGGATTCATTTGTTCGCACATAAATGTTATCATCGACTGTGCCATTACACTTGGGATGACTGCTATAGCGGTGTTAGTCTTTGTCCTCGTAAAAGGTACGTCGTACCACAAGGAACCACGCTTGCGTGTTTGCCCGCTTACACCGTGTGTGATGTCATCCAGGCGTCATGGTTGCGCGCCCTCTCTCAGATCTCCTAATGACGAATGGCGCTTACCGGATTTGCCTGTTTGAAGCGTTCGGATGTCTGTTTGCGTGTGCACTGGCGTTTTCTATTGTGTTTTCCTGTCCACACCGTCGATCGGTTTTTTTGTATAATCTGAAATACCGCTGTTACGTATAGTGACACAAAAAAGTCAAACTTTTTGATACATGGTATCGCGTCTTTACCGTCGACAGTGCCAACCGGGGTTAGAGTGACTGGGCTGTAACAGCAGCTGCGCTTGTCGATGACGAAGGTCAGTGGGCCTGGGTACTGGTGACGGGAAAAACTCAACGTGTGTGTCAGTAACTTCGTGTGTTTTAAACGTACGCTCTGTCGCTCGCGCACGTGCGTACGTATTTTCGTATATGTGCAGTTTTCTGTCTCCTTTAAAACTCCAACGAGAGTGGATAGTTCAGTTCAGTAACACTTCAAGATCGAGTGGAATATTATTGCAGACACTGCCTGTTTTCATTCAGTAAGTTGATGATATTTTCACTGTGTGATTACTGAAAACGAAAACGGTTCAGATTTGTGCTTACATTATTATTGGACCATTTATTTTGGAATTACAGCATTTGAGTTAATCTACGCTAATAAGAAAAGTCTGGGGTGCACACTGTTAGTTCCATGGTCATGAGGTTAAAGTGTTAGTCACCATGCTAACCGATCGGTATACTTGTTCTCAAATAGTACTCCATCATGCGCACTCAGAAACATCCTCGTTTAAGGTGCATTCACGACTTTTGGTAACCTAATGAAATGACACATTGGGTATTATACAGATGCTCTGACGATTTAATCGTATTGGTAACGTTTTACGATGACACTGTTTTTCACGCCCGTTTCGTAAGCCAAATTGAGATGAGACAGGCAGTTAGTGATGCGATGCACGACCTAACTTGGAGTTGCTTCTGAAACATGTTACATTTTAAACAGGAATATTATGAAACTAATCCAACCAGCACTTACAGAAATTAATCAATCTAGGTTTTGAAAAATTCATGAATATTACCACGATAGATCTCATTTAAGAAATATACATCCCTGAACATGGTGACCAGCTTGTCCGTTCAAAAGTTGCATTAAACTATTGTTCCCGTGAGTTGGTACAGTCCCAAATAGGGAACGGTGACTGATGCTACGGGAGGTGTTTAGGTAACCGTGAAACAGTTAGGGATTGTAAACGTCATCTTTACAATACAGTATTGCAATTCCTTCTGCATCATTAGAATGCCTCACCTACAGGAGTAAGATGATACCGTATTTTATTGGAGAGCTAACCATTACGTAGGTGAAACGTCAAAAATAATAACACCCAGCTGAATATCATCCATTCGTTTAGATGGACACGGTCACAAATTCCAGCTCACTGCGACAATAGTAAACTTTCGGCCAGGTTTAACCAGCACTTTTTGGATTGATGGCATTCTTAATTGTACTCACCACTTAGACAAAATCACATCGCGTTCGTTGGTTCAAATCCGGAAGAGATCAGCATGAACCTGGATGATCTAAAGTGTGCATGAAAAGATAATTACGCGACCGCTGCTGGCACAGAATGATTATGTGTTAGGCCACACTCATCCAATAAATCGGAAGTTAACCATCAATGGCACTGTTACCTGGATGAATTTCTTATGAACAAGATTCGTTAGACCAGTGGATTAGTCGAAAACAATTTGGTGTTTGACGAAAAAGTTCTTGGCTCGGTAGTTCTTCGCACTCGTTATGATTGATGAGTTTAGTCAAGGGCAAAGTCGATAATTCTGACTTGTCTGTTTGAGACAGTGGATAGTGCTATACAATAAATTCGTATACTAACTACCTTATCTGTAAGAATTGGTTGTTTACTAGGGCGACCGCTGACGGTGAAAAAAGCGGTTTCCCATTTAACTCCCGAAGTATGATATTTAAAATCCTGGAGCGGTTTGGTAATTTGTTATTGAATTAGCGTGCAAAGAAAATCGCGACTTTCAACTGTCAAGCTGGCTATGGTTGGCAACATTGTAAAATGTCATTTTAACCAATCTACGTCTTTAAATTTGCGTAATAATGACCAGTGAATGAAAGTAAAGCTATTATAAAACATGCAGATTGGCAGTCATGAAGAATGCGCTGTCTAGTGGTAGATGTTTTTGGAATAGTATAGTGTACCGCATATGGTGTGACGCGGCAAACTAGCTTATAGCGAAAAACACTCGATTGCCGGTAACTGTTTGCCAAGGTAAGTTCTCATTCACGAAATCGGTTATTGGCGATGAACCAACCATCACTAGTGTATAATTTGTGATCTGGTTAATTCTCCGTGGTTCGGGTGTCAGACTAATCTACCAAACAGTAGACAAACCTGAGCTCCATGGGACCAATCGAAACAGACCTACATCCGAAAGATTTTATTCCACACGTTTATATTCGTCTCCGTATGAATCGTGGTTGTTTGATATTGGTTCTGTAATAGACTAACTTCCTCTTTAACTCTGTAAAATTCGGGTTCACTGCGATCATTTATGTTGACTGGACAGGCTTCTTACAAAGACTAGTAGAAGGTTGAATACACCAAATATCAGTTTTCGATACGCAAAAGATAGCAGAATCACTAGCACGGGATTATGTAAACTAGTCCACAACTGTGAATAAATACAACAAAAATATACGACCAGTTTGCATTCCGGAATTTATTCTTCCGCATAAGAAAGTATATTAGATGCAGAGTTCAAAAAGATGACTGAAAGAACTGTCTTGTTGTTTGCTTATCAAAACAGATCTCAAGAAGAGGTCAGTTTATAAACAGTGATTATCTCTGCAAGATTTGTGAACAGCTTGGATTACAACTCACAGGCGGTCTCCTGAGTCGGGGAAAAAATAATTCGTGCCGTTCTGTTTCTCTTGCTTACGGAAATAAGGTATCCGGTTTCGGCAGAAACAATCGTTAGTATCCTCCTGCGAAGATCTTGATTGGAGTCGTTCATTAGGTAGATCACGCAGTTGATCAACGCAAGTTTACCTACTGACATTCGTCACCCACATCACTCAAAAATCTTCCAGATTATTTCGTAGTCAGGCTGAGTTTATCCGGGTTGTTGACTTCGTTAATGGAGGAAATATCCCTTCTATCTGCATGCCACATCTTAATTCGCAGAGCCTCAGTGGATTATTGACACTGTTTACGCTATGCAAAATGCAATTTTTGCGTTGTTATTCAGTCATGTGCTTTGACTGAGAAGCACGGAATAGCTAAAAGTACGTATGCCGGTCAGCCTCGTATTCTGTCGCAGTAGTGCAGTATATAGATGAACTGCGTTCACTTATCCCCAAAAGCTGCATCAGTCTTTCAAACACAATGTTTGAAATTTGCTAACAAAAATACCTCGTCTATCGAGAGAAGTGCGCAGTATAACTATTCATGACTAGCTATTTTTTAGGTGAACTATGTACCTTTCTGTTATGGTGTGCTCCGCTGTTGCATGAACTAATTTGGCCCAGCCCCAGCAGAGATCAATTTCAGACGTTTCAACCAGTATCACTCCTCAAGGAGGATTGACGTGTGTTTACCTATAGGTAATTAACTGAAGCCAATGTGTGTTTTAGTTCGACCCCTTGTAACTAGTGTTGTTGTGTCTTGACAATAAAATAAACCGTAGGATATTCCATAGGAAAAACTGTCTGCAACACATTAATCAATCCTAATAGAATTCGCAGACGGATAAGACCACTCTATACTACTGACAGCCATTCATAACGTCCGGGAATTTTTATTTTTTCTGCACTGTCCAAAAGATGTACATTTAGGAATATTTTTTCGCCTCTTTTCGAACCGTTAACTTTTGGTTCATGCACATCTTTTTGGAAATCCTCAGGCGATCAACTTTCTGAGCACTGTTGTGAATCGGGGCATTCTTTCGTGCTGCTTTGGGTCTATGATAAGGTCTCGTCAAGGTATATAACATCACATTTTCTTTAACGACGCTAATACGCCTGCCACATACATTGGCACTGCATATCAGTCCTTAAATTGAATTTAACCTCTTCAGGCAAGCTTGTGTGTAATTTGTAACTTTAAATGTCATTCCACTCAATTCTGTCAAAAAACACGGACATAGGAAATGGATTTTACTTGGTGGTAGCGGCAGAAGTGATCATAGATAATCTGTACTTATCGGCCTACGTGAGGATCCAGTATGAACTTGAGAGGAGAAACAGGCAATTGGAACAGATTGCTATCATCCCAACGTCTCGCTGAGTCATAGATAATCTGTACTTATCGGCCTACGTGAGGATCCAGTATGAACTTGAGAGGAGAAACAGGCAATTGGAACAGATTGCTATCATCCCGTCTCGCTGAGTCATCGTGCCTATGAATCCTTTCGCCATTTATGGTTTCCAGTATTGGTTCATATAACTTTCCAACAAACAGCGTGATTGGGGTACGCGTGTGCTAAAACCTGCGTGTACATTCAACCCAGTTGATATGTGCGTGCTTAAAAGAGACGATACCATTAGGAGGAATAAGGTAGTCTACCGTGTGACGAATGACAAGACGATGAAATCTGATCGAGAATCAATCAATATTGTAAGCGTAGATGTGTCACCTGACATTTATTTGTCGCGAAAATTACTTTCAATGGTAAGTGGGTCAACAACTTTAACGAGAAGATTGGTGTAGTATTCTCTCCCGTCAATGGAACTATGGTGATTCGACAAGTCCAGTTGGGTTCCACTTCATTTTGACAGCTGGTTGCAACCCCGGTAGCTGAATGTCACCCCTTGGTCGGGATATCCTGGTCTGTTACACTCTCAAGCCCAATACATACATTCTGCGTCACTAAGGTAGCCGCACAAAACATGTTTTAATGACCACCTGCAAAGGGTTGATCTTGCATAGGTATCCAGCGAACGTCGCTCCATTTGTAGACAGCGTGATGAATTAAGTCCTTATCTTGGCGTGAGTATCCCGGCTATGCAAAAAACATCTCCAGAGTTTTATGGTGACGTTTTGAAGTTGCGTTAATAGCTTGATTTTCTGTAGTATTGTAGTAGAGAATACAGTATACAGACGTCCTTGAAGTAGAGCGAAAACAAAGGCAGCTAGAACCGAAGACAACTTGCCACGTGTTTGTATGTGCACAGGGTGAGTACCTATGTGCCACGAATGAATAAATCAACTTGTTTTTGGTTAAACACAAATAACTTTTTTGACATGTTTGACAACTCTAACCTGTCCGTTCTTGAACATTTCTGACCAGGAGAGGAAAAAGTTAAAACTTGTTTACAAAATGCATGTGACAGGCTAAAGCGATACAAAATCTGTGCCAAATTGATTACAGCCACTGGCCGATTTCTAAGTTAGTGGACATAAGAAACAACAGATAACAATGTAAAAGGGAACGAGCAATGTGAGCGAAATATCCGTTCAGGACGATATGCAATATGTTGAACGATACAGAGACAAGCACTTCTTATGGGAACTTTCGTAACTACAAGTGAGATAATGGTTACCGCGGAAAAAACCAGAATAGGTTACTATATAGGGAGGGCTATCATGTGGGAACGAGTATACGCATCGAATTGCCTCCAAACCCAACACTGATAACTGATCATCTAATATTTGTTAATTCATCTGACTCACCACAGATTCATTGAGCCCGACGTGTTGGCTTTCAAAAACTAATCTTTGGGAATCGACTGGGATAGAGACAAAGAGTTGGCTGGTGCTAATTTCACTACCAAAAAATGAAGCGGAAGAATATGCTTGATGACTCAAGTGTAAGTGTTTTACTAATGGCATGGACAATCCCGCACGGCAGGATCATACAGACTATGTTTGAGTTGTCCTTGTGTCAGCCAGAAAAAGTGAGGTGGCTTTTCTTGATCAAGCCGTTATTCATTTGATTTACAAGGACTCCCCAAAAGAATTGAAATCAGTGATGTCTTTGCAGAGTGGCCGAATGTCTTGGGGCGGTTATGATATGATTGACCGATAACATTCTGTTTAACAATTTGAGTCCTCTTCTAGGGGAATCCCGCCAGTTACGTGGAATAACTTTCAGGGGTTACCTCTTTTACTTCTTGTCTAGTGTTTACGGTACTTTGGATACGATATCTATTGGGGTGGAGAAATGACACTCTCAGGGAGCCCGCAAGAAAAACCGTTATCCAAAGAATGGATGATATTCTGCAACAGTACCTTGAGAGACATCGGTTCGTAATAGTGCAGCAAATTAGAAGTGAATACTGAACGCAGCTTCTTCTAGGCCGATATTAACTCACCTGTATGAGTGCATGGACCATCAGTTTGCCTACATGGTCTGTGCGGGGTAAATACTAGAAGCCACTGTGTCATCTTTAATTTTTTCAACAGTACACGCCCATTTCCAATTTAGAGGCATACTTCTATGCTTTTCCAAAGAGTTGCTGTTAAACTTGACGGATATTTGAGTAAAATGCAGAGAAAAAAGTATAAACGTTTGAACTTGTAAGAGATATAGAAGGAACCTGAATCCTCGACTAAGAACAGATATCTTTGCAATGAAAATCAGTATCCCTTGGTTTCCTGCGGGGAATTCGTTTGGCCAAAGTTAAGGACCTTGGTGACCTATGCGGCCCAGAATAAAGCTGACCCATTTCTGCATCCACGCTGCTCTTAATAAAATGAACAATAACTCACAATAAAGCTTGAATCCCGCGACCATAATCGGAGCCATACTCCCAGCCCAACCTCAAAGTCCACACCAATGGCTCATGTTTTGTGACTGCTTAGTCACTTTTATTTTCAAACCCCAGAAAGAATTACATCGAACCTAGTTAGTTTGTACAGAAGACTATAGTTATTTACTGAGTGCGCACTTGTTTTTTTATGAGAATGTTTTGCGTGTGCCGCTGAGACGGAGATCACATTACGCAATCCAGTACAACTGCCTGAATCCTTATTTCATTCGTGATTGAAACAAAGTCGCAGTCAACGTCAAAGCTTCAAGAAATGTCACAAAAGACGAATATTAACTGTAGCTCTACAAGCGTTAACCTATCGATACCAGATGAACTAAGAATGAGTGCTATAAATACACCACGTAAACAAAAAACGAACGAACCCCGCCCGGATCTGAGAGAAATCTTATCAGTTGATCAGGAATACCATCACGGATAATAGATTGTTTATACATATTGGACTGTCTTTGCAAACGATGTACAACCGAGTGTGTATTTTCGTAAATGGTATCGTTCTTTTTTTAGTGGCTCACTTAATGCTAACACAAACTGAACAGAAAACCACACTTTTTAAACATAACCAACTTGGAGAAATGATTATTCCGACTTTCAGCCGGATATGTCAACGCAGCCATAGAGTATGATTAAAGTCCAGTGAAGAAGTATTAAGCAGAAAGAATTGTGTGAATCACTAGTAAGACAAATCGACCCAACGCGCGAAAAGTGACAATAAAAAATCTGATGAGTAGTCGGGGATTTGGTTAATTTCAAGTTGAACATCACCTACAATTGATCACAACTGTCGCAGCTCTATAGACTTTCCAGTCAGCCGCTTTCGAAAAGAAGCACTAGACTCGAGTTTCGCTCTCATTAGAGCTCGTCAGTAGTGCATATCATCGTCACTGGCGAGACTTGGACCACGGACACGCTGTTCATGAGGCAACCATGTTTACCACTGCGCCATTGACCTCACGTTAGGCACGACCGAATTATCATATGTGAACACTCAACCACTTTCGCTTGTGAGTAATGATCAGGTTGCCCGATCGTCTCAAAATGGAGACACAGTAACTGTCCTGTTAACTCCAGTCGATAACCCAGCGATTAGGACTTCCTAGACAGGTCGAGATCTCCGATCTCATTAAACCTGCTAGGCGATATGGAGCTGCGACAGCTGCGATCAATTGTGGGTGATGTTCAAGTTGAAAAATAAAAAATCTGCCCCAGACGAGAAGAATCGGGTCAAAGTACACAGAAAGTTAAAGGAGAAACCTCATTGCGTTGCGATTCGGAGTTACGGTTCATATACGCGAATTCACAAACGCCAGAATAACTTCCAGATAAAACAGGGAAGATTTCGTTTTACTGATTAACACTACTAAAAATGTCAATCTGACAGGGTGTGCTCAAGAGGTTATTATTCATGATCCCCTCCGTTCAGCTAACATATCAAGTCGTAATCGTAAGCATAAACAAGATATACACATATTCATTCCAAAATGTATGATCATGAAAACTTGCAGTTAGTGTATTCACGAGACCAGTTTCGTGACAAATGCTATGCGATTGCAGTTTAGAGTTCAAAATGATCATATGTTAGAACAATTCTTGCGCATAATAAAAGTATAAAACTGATTAGAAGTTTTACACACATCAGAGCTAAAAGACTTTAACGAAAAAAATGAGTGCTCTGGTAATGAAGCAGACACCAATACAAGTAGCAGTCGAATAAAGTTCTGCCAAATAAATAATACATTTTGCGATTTCAAATTCAGGATAGCTGGGTGTTGTGTCTGGGCAGACATCAGGGATAGCGCTGTAAGAAATATCCAGTTATTGCTGTGTAATTTTGACTACAAAGCAGATTATTATTTTTAACAAATAAAGCCGTTCGGAAGTATCGCCAATAATTCTATTACTTAATGTGGTCTTTGCAACCATAAGGAATTGGTACTGTGACAAAAGTGCTGGTTAGAAATTCCGTTTAAATGTGAATTCTTGGTATGCATATCTAGTGAGTGACAACAGTCATAAAAATGCTCGTGTTCCTGGCGAATTTTGATCATTACATACACACTGCTTGTGTATGAGTGAGGTTCAGTTTATATAGATGGGAAAGTCCTCGACACTTTGTATGTGAAAGTGTACAATAAACTTTAATGAGTATTCATGGGTTGTACTGTTAAAATAAACCAGCACTACAAATCTTTTATTCTTATGGAATCTCTGTGAAAACTTAGTCGATGGCTCACTCTTCAGAACCTGATGTGTGACCGATCAATATTAATGGCTTAAATGTTAAAGACCACATGAAGAAAGTAAAGCAATCCATCCATTTGTCAAAGGTTGATGATTACTGTTGGCGCAGGTCATGTGATACAGCACAAAATAAATAATCAGGCAGACTTATAAACTCGAATTTTAATTCCTCAATGAAACCATAGTTAAGCAAGACCACTAGACAGCATACTGGCTGGTATCGACAGTACACTAAACAGCGTAACTAAAGCAGTTCAGAATACAGAAGAGCGGTGTGATGTTCAACTTCAAAACTAGATATATACGTGCGTGTTCTAGTACACTGAACAGGAGTGCATTGTTAAACCAATAGAAAAACAGAGGTAACGCTGAGCCAGATCGATCTCTTTAGGATAAACAGGGTTAACAGATAACAAGTTACTTATTGAATAGATTGTGGTTCACCAGGCCAAAAGCGAACAGTAGCTAGGTTGGCGACTGGAGCGGTCTTCCCAGAACAGTTAAACAGAAGTCATTTTGAGGTCGGTATAAAAAAGACCGTTGCTAGAGCAAAGCAGAGTATAGTGGAGACAGTGTAGGTTCCGAATATGTGTCCACGAAATAAGTCAGAAATTGTTATGCAATACAAAAGGAAGTTATAACTTATAAAACGAATATCTCTGTGATCAAAAGGAAAATAGCCACACAAAGTTATGGTTCCAAAGGCGAAACGGTCGAGATTACATTTTGAAATGAAAAAATAGCGTTTGGGATAACTCATTGTTTGAGTTCAAGTAACCATAATATGATTAGACAACCTGAAACTACCGTAAATACGCATGTTGCAGCGCGGATCCGTTTTTCCCATTGTTGATGATCGTATAAAGTGCAACAAAAACATAACACACATCTTGTAGAAATGTGAAAATTTGCAAACCAAAGAACAAACGCGTGATATTTGCATGTCTAACCAAACCAAGGCAATCAGTGTCACAGTCAGTTGCCTCCGTGTACACAATTTTGACTGATGCTTGATAATCAGTAGGGCTTTCACAAATTTAAGCGATCGATCGCTTATACCATACCCAGTCACACTGAATACGGAATTCAAATCCACGCAGTAGTCGGTCTCCAACAGATATCCGGTATTCGACAGAACATCCTTGGGGGAATGATGATCGATCCACGTAGATGCCTGACAAATGCTGTGCTCTAGGTATTTCGAAAAATGTTCATTTAATTTTGTTTGACGTCTTCCATCAGTTCTGTATACATATGTGTCCGCAGCAGCAAGTAAAACCACAAAACACGTGAATGATTGAAAATGTAAGGCTGCTTCTTTTCGTTGGTAACAGTATTAATTTCCTAGTATCAATTAGTGTGTGCATCTCTGGAGTGGTGTACATTCTCTTAATTGCCATTTCGAAACGATGTGTTGCCCAATGGAGCGAATTGTCTAATTTATGCACAGCATATCAATAAATACTCTTTTCTTCGAAAAAACTGCTGCGAAGTTATCTTGATTTATTTCATCTGCATCCCGTTTAACCAACACGTCGAGACAATTGTTTAATCGTAGTGTTGATGAGAAGTCTTTCTTTTTCATCAGTTACCAAAAACATTCGGTGCTGACGATCAGTTCGTTTTGTTCATAGAATGGCATTTAATTCATCTATCCAGAACAACTCTGCCTAGGTAATGTTGATGGTAGTTTACTAACACAAAAATGATAGCGAACGATATACTTAATCCGATGGAGCAGCTATATTCGAACGTGAGATTTACTGATGAGTGTAACTAGATAGATTCCCTCGATTTCTCGGATTATGCCTTCAGCAATGGATGTTAACTACTCTCTTTCTGTCTGAGGCATTTCTAGACAATACTGTATCTAAAATGTCTCAACTTCGTATCGATTCAGCTGAAGCGCGATGTGCTGGAAACCGTTATTCGGGGTATCTGATGGTCAAGATATCTAAAAGCTTGGAAAGACATTCGAACAATACGTCTGTTCATTGACATTTATTGTTAACTTCAACAAATTCAAGGTTGTTCATCTCAAGACCAGTCTAAATGCCACTTTTGTAAATGTCTTTGCCTTCCATCACCATGGATTCCTCTGTGTTTGCCTAGCTAGTATACACATATCACTACGCGGTAATCACGCAACCAAGTCAGCGCATGCATCCCATGATGAGTTCTCTAAACGGTTGTTAATTCTCACTGACCAGAAAAATTCAACAGGCTGAATGATCGACCGTCATCTGTCGCAATGTACTTCCTGCCATTTTGAATTCAATTAAACCTAGAGGAAGCTTTTCAAATACGTTGCACAACACAGTGTGCATATTAAGTATGCTTAACTCATCATTTCCGTACAGTGGTCTACATTTAATGGATATCCGGAAAAAAATCGCTTTCTGTTCCCAGTTCACACCCACTCTGACAGGTTTACTCAACCAGATGAGAATCGGACTTGCACAGCTTGTACACACTAGGTCCCATATTACTAGATATCATCAGCAAATGAGAACTTCGTGATGACAAACCAACTCAAGCTTAACGAGAACGGTAAAATTACCATCATTTTTGAAGTGTATTCAAACTGTATTGGACCATTTTTAAAAAAGCCTTAACACTCTACTAGATTACCACAATGTTCCATGCCTGACAACTTTGCCCGCGGCCGTTGTGATTCACCATTCGGACGCTAACTAAGCACATACGGTTAAAATATCATTCAAACCATAACCACCCCGTGCGCAACTGAATAGTGATTGAAACTAATTAGTAGCATTGGGTGACAGAAACATTTGCTCGTCTTATCCACAAAACTCTGTTCCCCTGCATACAACCGAACCGTTTGTTCAGGGTCCCGTGTTAGGTAACCGAAAGGTGCATCTTTAATGAATAAGTGATTGTGAACCAAAACTATTTCACTCGCTATGTTTTTCTCAGATATGGTTCAAGGATTTCAACTGGTCCAGTTCGACGGACTAAAATAGGTCGTGCGCAAGAGTTATTAGCTGGTCACCTAATTTCATATCTACATGTCAATATGCATATATTTGTTACGGGTTCGTGAAAGGGAAGCGCGTGTAAGATCGCTTATTGAGGATATGCAAATGTGTTCATTTTTGAAGTAGACAAGCACTGAGTAAATGAGTGAGAACAATTATGACGTATCGTGTGAGAACACATGTCACAAATTGCAAGTGAGTGAAAACAGTTGATTGCTCAAAATCATACCATGGTGTACTCCTAAATTTAGATAAGTATTTAATCTTAGACATCGAGTTCTCATAATCCAGTTCACGAATAACGACAGAAAACGTAACATGGGACGTGAACATATTGTTTCCAGTCTTCAGTCACGAACGTAAAACGGTAGAATATACACGAGATGCGGATAGCAGCAAACAACAGAAACGTTCAACGAATGTGTTTGTATGAATAAAAGTGTAGTTTCAATTCCAGGGCAAACAAACTGCATGAGTCAACAGTTGATGCACGCATACGGCAGGACAACGAGAATTGATCAGCACCGCTTTAGAGAACACGAGTCATTTCGGACTCCAAGTGCGCAATAACACGTGAAATGGATTGGAGGTAGTCAACAACGAGTTCCCATGATGCGTCTGGCAATGGACGACGTAGGATTTCCATCCACCCCCCTCTGCTGCTATTGTGTCTCCACGCGTATCAGCCACTTAGGCATACGTTCAGTCGTTGTTTGACGTAGGTACCGATTTTTTCTGCCGAAACAAAGGTCACCTCAGCTGCAAAGAAATCGATAGATTATATGAGAGACGAAATATTTTGGTAGGTCATGGCTATGACTAAGCTGAGCAACATTTCCAATTTGATGGGAATTTTCGACCTACATTATTTATGCAATGGTCGCCTTTGAAAGGTAGCTTTGGAAAGATCTGTTTTCTAAGAAACCGTATACACGGTCATCTTGATCAGTCTTTTTCTGGTTGGGAATGTCGATGAACTTCTTGAGATGTCCTTTTACCGGCAACACCTTCTCTAACCTCACCATTTCTTCTTGTAAGCAGTCGTCGGTACAGATTCAGTAGGTACTGTAAAACAAGGTTCGTATCAGACCTCGTTTGTAAACAAGTGCAAAAGGGTCATACTGCGTATATTGATCGCTCTAAGTAGCTGTGCGGCGCAAAAAGTCATCCTGCCGTCTAGTGAACGAAATGTCTAGAAAAGATCAATCGCCGCTTATTTCTTCTTCGTAAGCAACAGAAAGGTTGGAATGAAAGAAACTAAAAAGGTTTAAAAGCGAGACAAAATGAATATTAGTGGTAAAACAGAAGATGTGATCTACATATCACTTACATAGGCTGACACCAACTATAGCACCAAATAGTTGCAGTTCGATCATTCCTAAAAATATATCCGCAAGTGTTGGTTCCAGTGGACTAGCTACAGCTACACTGTCTAGTTGCTCATGAGATGACTCTCCGGAATCAAAAAAACCGATATTCTCTTTATACAAAAGGCAAGGAAATGAGGTCGCACAGAAAATGAACTTTCTCGAAGATGCATATCTGTAAATAGATTCAGTATCGACAGAGTACATTCTATGCAAACTCAACGATAAGTTTCGTGAAGCCCGTACTTCTTCGGAAGAATCTTTTACATAACGACAGTAAACATCTGGCGGATGAGATAGAGAACGTCAACAAATAACCTGGCAAGACTGTAGTAAGCGGAGTTGTCCATGCATGGGATTAACCTTAATGGGACAGCAAACTTTTAAACTTTTGGAGCACTTCTTCACTGGAGCATTCGGATTCCGGGTGGCTTTATTTGTCTGTATCGGAGTTCTCAGATTTACTCATATGGTAGTAAGATCTGGAGCTTCCTTGAGGTTCGCCTCTCATCAAAATTTTAATGTAAGCCTTAATGTCGGCATACCGTTTCCTGACTTCACCTGCGCATCAGCACCTGAACATCACTGACCCCTAAAACAACTACGGGAAATAAAAGACGTGGTTTTTCTTTAGCCAGACAAAAGTTCTGGAACAGTAATCATAACAAGGTTGATTATGAGTCCGAAATAGAAGGTATTCTCGCGGATGTACAAAAAGTTCATGCAGACAGTACGGTTGATAACAATATTTTGGTGAAAAAACACGTCTAAAGTAAGCTTCACGTTTAGTCAATACATGAGTGTATCTGAGAGTTTTCCTCACTAATATCCAAAACTTGTATTTTCACATCCAGAGATTGAACTCTGTCTTTCTTGCATACCAATTAATCAGTCCGTTTATCGATGTTTTCAGGTTAACTAATTGGTGTATTGTTCACCCGTTTCACCTTCATTTTGTTGTTGTGCGAATTTATGAGTTTTTCTGTATCCTGAAAATATTTGTTACTTTTTTGCTCATCATCATTTCATTATCTAGAAAATGTTCATCGCTAGAATTCTTTTCAACTCAACTCACCACCTCAATCGCGCATCTCCAAATGTGGTTTTACGTATCTCAACATTGATCTGCTCACACCCGAGTGTTAGTTTTCCTGGATTGCTTAGCTCAAATTTTGCGTAAGCATAACCAACTCAATTGTGAATAGGTTACCGTAATGAAACTGCAGTTTTTCATTTGATAGGAATTTTGGTTCTTCACTAGACTCTGCATAAACTTTGGTATACTTAGTATTACTGTACAGTTAAAACTTATCAAAGTTGCTGTTATATTTTTGAAAGTATATATTATATGTGTGTAACACTTAGAATTACAGATTTTGGACAGCCCCAGGAATCATACTTCAGTGTGAGCCCCCGCGTACGTAACAAGGAGAAGGTATCCAACTGGTCAGAGTAAACATTAGCTGTTCCTGGAACAAAACACGGAAGCAAAGATGTGGATCAGTAGTATTGTAATCAGAATCTGTCACTGAATGACATAAATGACATGCAACGCTACAGCCTACAATCTAATTGGTCCGAAACGGAACGAACACTTTGAGATTAACGAAAGATACAACCTTGTAAATGTTTTTCCAATCCTGATATTGTATCTTAAAACGACGCTAAATTTGTCCGACGCCAGAATGCTTGCTGCGTCAGGGTTTGGATAAGCAATGAATCGACTAGATATTCACCAAAATAAAATGTCCAGGGTCTAGGTATCGAAGTATATTATAAGTACTGATTGTTTGGCTTGGCTGTACTATAATTGCATCGTAAGAAAGGTGAAGCTAGAATGTGTCAAATACCTTGGTAACACACAAAGAGCAACTATGAGAGGCTTCAATGCTTTCATCAACAGAAAAGAAAAGTGAGAAAACCAAAAAACTAGAGTTTATGTTAAACCGCTTTGTATGTTAAACAAAATGAGTTTCGTTTCTCCTCAGAAGTTACACATGTATTTGAAAAATTCGACGTTTTCACAACGCTTTCTAAAGTGTTCGCTGAAAAACAGTAACTTACTGACACTTAGAACACGACAACTGGCAGATGTAAGCATCTTGTTTTGACTCATCGGTATCATATTTACAGTAACATGACATTGTGTCACTTGCATAGCACAATTAAGGGGGTGGGTTGGAAAGGAGAGGTCACTAAGTTCACGGTAGGGTCAAGCTGAAAAATAATCTTTCCTGAAAACACAGGACTGGCTTCAATCGATTGATTTCGACAGTCTCAACAAGTCGCAAGAATCTTGGATTGAGATGACGTGGTTAGACTCTGAATGCACAAGCTGAATGGATGACGTGACCATTAATCAAGATGTGTCCTGCGACTGCGGACACTGGTTGCGTGCGTGTTTAAACGACATTGTCGTTCTTCGGTAATACGGAGTTCTACGTCCATTAATGCAAATACTCCTTCACAATGGATATCAAGTTCCTCTCAGTCCTGCCTATGTAGCTTTCTTTGCAGTTACATATGACTTGATAGATAGAATTTGAGGTGGAGGAGGTAGTAGAGGTGAACTCTTACTAATGAACTCATACTAAGAGGGCTTGATTTGTCATATGCTGTGAGTGGTAATCAGGTTGTATGTTCTTGGAAGTTGTCAGTAACATTAAATGTCCATGTTTGCAGGGTATTTAAAACTGCAAATCTACTGGAGACAACAATCTACTACACAAAATTGCGTAAACCTTTATTTGATCTAAATAACATTCAGGACATCAGAAACCGTTAGAGAGTTACTTTCCATATAAACTGATAAGGTTTTTACGTTGATAATGCAGTCAAAAACTCATTCATATGTGAAATGGGTATTTGGCTAGCAAAGATGCGCAGTTTCTGACGCAATCAATTACTAACTATGCCATATCACTAAAAATGACCATATCACCGCAAACAACGTTGAATAAGGAGCTTCACTGATTTTCAAGCCATTGGCCTATTAAATTTATCAGCTATTTCACGATGGAGCCTAGGTTTGTTAGATAAAAGATGTCGCATTTTCAATAAAAAGAATCCGCCAGACAAAGGTCCACATGCTATACCTAATTTTGGCATAACTTACGTAGGAGTCCAAACGGTACAATGTCAGTGTTCTTCAATTTTAACTGCACCTCAACTTTCCATTGAGGATGTTCATAAAACTTCTGCATGCAAGAAGGCTTCTCCGTTATCACGCAATCGACAAACTTAGGCGTGAAAATGTCCTTGCAGTTACGAAGGATAAATATCCATATAGAGCGCAAAGTGTTGCTTGTCCAGTTGACGAAAACTGTGAGCAGATGACCATCGGAAGAAATTTACAAATCATTTATTCCCGTCAACCGCGTGCATAAAAATTAGCCCTAAATGGCCAGTAAGCAACAGGTACGTAACGACATCTTTCAAGGTCTACATTGTCCACATGAGAAAAAACATGCGACAAGGATAGAAACTATCAGTGCTAAAGCAGTAGCACGGTATGCGCCAACAAAGTCCACATAAAAATGTGCTGGCTATTTGATCCACTTTAACTTCCTTGGCGTGGTAATACTCATGTTTCAATCACGTGGAAACACACCAAACAAATCAACGAAATAAATTAACTGCAACGTCTCCAGGTTGTGTTGCGATCAAAAACGTCAGATTCACATTGTTACTTTGCGTGGCTAACATTTGTTTCGTCATTGTTTTCACCAAACTCTAGATAAGGTGTTTTGCGTTCTGCTCTCATGGGCCATATCCACTTTTCCGCTAGACGTATCATAGCAACTATAAACAGACTGGTAAAGTAAGCGGAAGACAATTACGACGATGTTCATGAAGAATGATTCATCAATCAATGTAATTGCGTTACGATGCATGTTTATCTCATCCGTAAAGCAAGTCAATAAAAACCTTTTCAGTCAAAACAGATTAAAGTGGGTTTATGGACATTTTCTGTTTTCCACTAATGATAATGACAATATTTGGGTAACCATTCACATGAAAACTCTTTTTCACATTCTACATTGCTGGAGGAACACTAATGTTTATCCTTGTGTTACAATCAGAACATTTCTACACACTGTGGATGCAATTAAATGAATTCGCAAGTGCTGCTCACGTCACCCCATTCCGTACTGAACAGAACGATGTGATATGCAACCTCAATGTGTTTTAACTTATGTAAACATCAGCATACTCCATACATGCACATACTTCGTTTGCTTCTGCGCACAGACAGACTTTAATGTATACGAAATTCGTTCCAAATGCCTTTTCCATTTCCTACGGTTAATGCTGATGTTTTTCCACGAATGATGTCCAGTTCTGTCGAGGTACAGCCAGAGAGAGTATCAACATATTTGAGACCATTCTGTTAGTACGTTTCCGGAAAGAACTCTGTGATAACCTGAACTTTTCCAACAGAGTTTCAGCCAGTCGGCTTGTGTTATCGTTTCACTAACATAAATTATCTAACTGGTTGAGATTTGCCAAAAGTTTATAGGTACAGCTTTTGGATTACGTCGCACGGTTATTGGGCAAAATGCGACTACAGCGCATTTACATAAGTTTGAGCACATATCTGTTACAACGGCGTTGCGTTCGACTAATATGTATACTCTCTCGTTTAGTAAGTCGTGAAATTCAGTCTCAGGAAAACCGACAAACACTTGTTGACAGGTTGTAATCTCAAGCTAAACTCGAGCAGAACAAAATTTGTAACGTGAAATTTCACCCGGCTATTCCACTTCAATAAAATGGTATATCCTTAACTTGACTGGGAAATTTATTCTGGCGCGGTAGGTTGTGTGGCAAATATATCAGTCAAAACTTGTGTAAAACTTCAGAAGTTGCGTACACTCATCTACGGCAACATATTTCTAATCACACTAGTAGATTAAAAAGATTAGTAAAGGTTATACAGTTATTCAAGAAAATTTTTTAAAATTATTTCACTCTCGATTAACACAAAATTTGTGTTTTTTGAAGTTCCTTGATTGATCATTCAAGGCTGTAGAAAACTAAAAGAATTTTGTTGTTATATTATAAAGAAAAACGAGTTCTATGTGACAATTTTTTTGAGATTGTGATGATTACTGTCTGAAAAAAAACAGTGAGACAATGATGCTAACGTGTTTTACTAGTGTGGTTAATGGAATTCCACATCTCATCGCTTCGTGTAAAACTACCAACCAGCGAAACAATCTTGCCAATGTTTATTACACTTCGATAACTAAATCACCTTCAAACAACGTTGCTTCACATTGTTCTTTCTCGAGACACATATTCGATGTTCAAAATAACTTTTGAACAAAAATTACTTGCTATTGATGGAAAAATACTATAAGCTTCCGTTCCAGAATGAAACTGTTCAAAAAGAACTAAATATACAACACTTTTAGAGAAAAGATACTGAAACCAATAAGGTATAGCAATGTAAATAGAACTATAAAAACGTGAAGTGCCAAGAAATCACATCCACGAAATACATTTGATGGATATCCACATCATCTGTGCGATAAGGAATTAAAAAGCGCAGTCATATGTTAACATTATTTGAGTCAAGTAATGTAAGTCTAGACAATGGAATAAAGCTTAATTAAACCTAAATTCAACCGTCTTATAGATTTTTATAATTGCCGTGTATGAGAATGAAAGATATGAATGTAAGGTATTGGAAGATGAGCGGATTGAAAGCTGCAGTGTCTAAAATTCCCTTAGCCATACTAATTTGAATGTTTAGGTTAACTTTAAAAAAATTGTGGAAAAAAACGCAGACTAACGAGCTGGAAAGTGTACATTTGGAGGTAAAATAAAATAACTTATCCACAAGAGACACGATAAAACTCATAACAGTGAACAGTAAAATTACTACTTAAGATGATTGTAGAAACTGTTCACGAGCCTTAGAAAGTATACAAAATCAAGGCATGTACTAGTGAAATTTCATTACCTTCAAATGTTCTCAGATAAGCAACGCTATAATTTACAACCAAATTTTGTTCTGCTCAAAATTAACTAATTTTAAACGCAACGATTGCAAAGATATATTGATTTTTACTAGACTTTGCTTGGTTTATCTTGAACAGTTTCATGACAACTCAAACTAACATTTAAACTACTGAGTTAAAATTGTATCAACTGTTCAAACCAATAAAATACATAATAATAGGGAACTTCCAAGTGTAATCTTTTTAAATAACCTAGGACAGAGGTTGCAAATGTTGTGTCCAAGCATGATCAGTCCGAAGGAGGACGTAGTGAACAAGGGATCAGCACCAGTCAAATGTCGCTTGCCAACGTAGAGAAGTAAACGTTCCATCATAATGTGCATGCATTATACCAGTGAGATGCAGACATTTCGAACGACTACAGTAATTTGTAACCCGATCTAACTGATAGAATGTTACTAAGGATACTTGTCCCTAGAGATTCATTGCAGGTTAATGCTTTTTGTCGTCATTGGTAAGTTCGTATTTCGCAAGTTTAAAACAAAAATCTATTTTCGAATTTGTTGGAATTATAGACATAATTGAATTCCTAATAATCTCGTGATTTTTGTATGCTGACTCAGGATATAATGGGAGCGCAAATATGTGCATGATGTGATTTGGTTCTTTTGATAATGAGACACGGCTGAATAAAATCCGATTCATTTTCCAGTGAATAAATATTCTGGTGCAGTTGAAGATAGTCCTTGCGCTTCCAATCCCCGCTGACATTTTTAGAGGACTTGAATTGTCCGCCTAATGACGATACTAGCAACAACAAACAAAACAACGTTAAACTAATTGCTTTATTGTTGTGGCCATTTTCTGCCCATTGTTCAATCTGTGTTCCTGTTTTGATCCATTTTTGTTTAGCTCCTAAGCAAATAACAAATAGGCTGTTAATGTCTTGTGTGAACATGAAGATTCACAAGACATTTTTGGTAATAAGACTGTTGCGTTTTTTCGGAATAAACATTCTGAGTGAAACCAACATTTTTAGGGTAATTTGTGAAAATTTCGCGTGTGAACTGATGGGAGTCTCATCCAATCTGCCCGCATGTTTTAATCTCCGGAAAAGTACAAATCAACGTGTTTACTCTGGTAATCATATCCACTAGGTCCGATTTTATTACATTACCATTGCTGCGTGCGTGCGAATCATACATGAAAAGATTAGTGAGCTATAGTGTCAGGAAAACCTGCAACACTGCTCTCGTATGTCAATCGTCAATTTGTGGCTCAACCAGGAAACTTACGTCACTAGTGACAGACGCTGAAACAAAGTAATCTATGTGACTGAGCACTTGCGTTTGTGTTGACACGTCTATACACACATCTTGCTGGGTTGTCTATGTTCAAGTGGCATATGCCACTAGCAGTACAAACTTAATCCAGTACATTGTTTCATCAGCAACGGATATCAGCATTCCTAAGAAAATCTAGGTTCTCCCGTTCATATTAGCAACGAACATCAAACGTACCAGTCCTACCACTGCGCAAACTGTGAGCTGTCAACTTGTTTGTGCCGACCCAATTACGCATTGAGAAGCCCCCTCATACTGGTCCCACTAGTTTGTTCTCTCTATTCTAACAAACCATACACACAGCTGCCAACTTTCTACTGTTGGTCGTGATTCCAGTCATGCTGACCAAGTTTTCGTATACCTTGAAAGACATTCAAAAATCGTCGTCCTCCAACCATTATGCTTGTAGTACCTTCGACATATAAGTAATCACAACGTCGCACATGCCCGACAATTTGCCGCAAGCGTAAGCCCAATATGACAAAATCAGTCTCTTCATGAAACCTACTAGGTATTGATTTTATTGCGTCACAATTCGCATAACTTCTGTCTTCCATAGATATTCCAATGTCCAGTTTCAACGGTTGTCGTATTACTCACCAGTGTCGCCCAGTAGTATACAACACTAGTACCGTTAAGCGACTTTTAGGATTTTGTTTACAAACAAACTAATGTCCCAACTAGACAAACCAATAAAGATCGCGTATGTAACTTCTAGATTTTCTGGAAAATTTTGTCTACTTGACAAACATTAATCAGCTAACCTGATAGTCGACCTTTGTTGCATTTAGGCGACAGTGGCATGCGTCGAAGTGTAAAACAATGTGTTTCGTGTGAACGTGGATTGGTGATTTGTTAGAATATTCATAAAAGTCGTACGACATCGTCCATGAAGCTGTATTTCGTATATTCTGCAACCTTTATTGCTTGTCCATCTACTATCTTGATGCCTGCCTAAAAATCGTTGAGGGCTGTCCGCAATTTCAGAAGGCGTGTTTATCCATGAACCCTGTACGAAAATTGCGATGCCCTTGTTCAACCTCAGTGAAACCTGGTCTGCGTGCCATTAGAGATTAACCTCTAGTCCAAAATGAGTATCACGATAAAGTGAACGTAGTTTTCGTGATTTGCAACAAAGTCAGCCATGCACCCAGTTACTAACTACTGTTCGATAATTTGCAAGACCTTCGATTTTCCATCTGTATCCATATTTTTTCTTATGCCTTAAGCGCTGACCGAAACTAATCGAAACATTGGGGATTCTTACGAAAAATTGCGTGACGCACGCAAAGACAAATAGTTGACCGCGAAGACTATTTGAATTTATGGTTGGCCTGCGTCACCTCGGAAATACTGCATACCTTCTTCATTGATTTCGTTAATTCTAATGTATAATTTTCAGTAATGTGGGTAACTGCCAACAATACCATCTAACGAAGCATGGAGCTTAGCGTAAACATTGCAAGAGGTCCTAAGCTGCAAACTGATGGAAAATTTAACTGCAAGGGAAGTGCCAACAAATCTAAAATATTTTGGAAATTTTATTGAGGAATGAGGGTTTTCTCGTAAAATGTGTACTTTCCTAGATTTCATGAAAAAGTAACGGCCTTATTCTACTCTACCTGGATTCGAACAACATAACCACCGCTAATTGAGAGACACTTTGAAGGCAATCGCAGTATCTACGTGGAACAGACCAACAGGGATAGTTGTGGTTGGTCTGTTCAAAGAGCGATGCGAAGTTTATGTTGTCACGACTCGACTTGACCCTGCAAAGTGTGGTTCACAACAAACCATTCTTTCTCTGCCAGTATGCTGAGAGTAGTGAAGTTGTACGATGGTGAGCAAATCACGCACAATATTGAGCGAGACATGGTGGCTGAATAAATCACCTATGTTCAGCGAATATTATGCAAACAAAGAATTCACCAGAATTTCACCAGGAATAGCAACTTATTCTAAGTGCTATCAACCAGATAGGTAGTTTATCACTGTAAGTAAATAGACGTGCAACACTTTCAAGTGACGTCAGCCTACAGTCCCTGACAGCCTCATTTGTGAGGGTTTTGTCCTGCACACAAGTAGAATGACAGTTTTTTTGAATAATTGTTTGCAGTCTTCATGACTGGCTATCAATAGAGACTGCTGGGCCTATTTGACCCGATCATTACCAAAGCTGAGTTTAAGCTTATATGAAAATAACTTTGAAAAACAGTGGACACCGTGATGTGGGCTAGACGGTGTGCAAGTGCCTTCCGCCTGTAAAATGTAATCTGGGTCATCCTGTGATTCCCAACCTGAATACTCAAGTCGACAACTTCGGACTGACTGCTGTTTTATGTCTAATAGAACACCAGGGCACGGCTACAATAACAACAGCACTCGTATAACTGAAGATAAACAAAAAATGAATCCAATACTTGAAGAAAACCGAAGTTTATTGTTTTCTATTCATTGCGTAAGTCCTTCCCACCACATGTGCATACGTATATACAGATGAACGCACAGAAGCCACACACATACAACACGTCTTTAAAAACCGGAGTAAATACAAGGCAAAATATCGGTATATTTGTAACGTGCCGCGTATTTATGATTACTGGTCCGCCAGTGCTAACGACGTAATTTACCAAAAAATAGCTAGTGATTGGGGTGCCGGTTAACGAAATTTTTACGATCTGTGTATACTCCAGCAGTCTGATGGAATACAGCTTATTGATTCTTTCTAGGCTGCATAACAATAAAGGTCCTATGCAACTGTTAGAAAATTTTTTGTAGTAGAGCTTTAGAGGCTGTAATTGACAGAATGTAGCAAATCACATCTAAAAATAGCTAGTGAACAAGACCGAAAACGTACCATGAATATGGACATATCACTGGCTGCAACTCATTATGCGGCATTACACAACATAATATGAAAGCAAATGTTTTTAGATGAGACCTCATTTCGAAAAGTAAGGGCTTTGGTTGGATTCAAACCAACGACAGAAACACCATGCCCAAACGCGTGAAGCGCTCTGCCAGCTGTGCTACGAAACCATGTCAGTAGCTAATGGTGTCGAAGAGTTTTATGTCTTTTAGACGCTTGCCGGATATATGTGCACAGCAGAAAAATATTACATAATTCGTCGATTACGTCCAGAGGTGGATTTGCTCACTTTTCTAGTCTCATTGCACAGTATTTTTCATATGTCGCATATTTTTCTCTTCCAAGTGTCCACGTCCAATATGTTGTGTTTAATCCCGTTGCCCAACAAATCGCGTGGTTAACAATTCTACGGTAGAACTATCCATTTTCGAGTAGTTTGCGAAATAGTGTGTGGAAGAAACTTATATAACTGTTCAAATGGCCAGATGGAACCGATTTCGCTTACCTATGAACGATGATTCATTGTTGGTACGTAATAACCCATATCGGAGTTGCCAGTTTTCATTAGTCAAATTCAATCACGTAGGTGGATAAAAACTGTGGTCATTATCCCAGTGATCCTGCGAATCAGCGTAATCCGATAAACACGAATGCATCAGCATGAACTGGGCACATCACGGAAACAGGTTTGTCAACAAATCAACCAAGATGGTTGCCTAGGCAAAATTTTTTAGGTACGAATGTGTTTCGTTCAGTTACATCCAGGATTTCTACATTTGAACACACCATGAACAGCATGTCGAGAAACTAGCTAACGTTCACCTCCGGTGACTGTTCGGTAGCCCTCTGTTCTCGATGAGGTAAAAGTGATTAGTTTGTGTTCGACTGTTGAGAGACTCAGTTCCTTTTCAATATTTCATTTTGACAGAACGACGACATACATTGAGATGTTAGAATAGTGAGTGGGCCAAACAGTTCTCAGTAACTTGACGACAAATAACGCAACTGCTAGCAGTTACGCAGTGGATGATGGTGACCATTTGTGTGCCAGGAGGAGTTCAGCGTTTATACGAACTTCTGAATGCAAGGGTCATTATTACCTAATCGACAATGGTGGCCCTAAAAATCTGAATAGATTATCTCAATGTCAGTACTATTATGAACGGATTGCGTGGAATCGATCAACTTGGCTTGAAACTCTCCTGTTTGCCTCGGTGATTGATTATTGATGATATTTATATAATAACCTTGTAGAACTAGACTTGTAAGTTGCTTGTCATAAACAAGTAAATGAGTACATGCTGAATTTGATTGTAGAACATGAAGGTTTGTCTTTGGGCCAAAACGTTATAATGGGGGTGAAACGGGCGCCCAAAAGTAAGTTTTGAACTGAGTTGTTTCGGATGTGTTTTACATCCGATTTTGCGGGTGTTAGGAATACAATTCTTGTTCAGCGAGAGTGATTTAAAATGGGCTGAACAGCTTTCAAAGTTTTCTAACTAAGGCGAAGGGGATAGCCGTCCTGCATTACACACTAGTTTGATATGAGACTTGTAAAACTGTAGGTAGCCCGGTAATCAAACACAGAGGACAAAGGCTGTCCGTTACTCTGACGTTCTCAGCATGTGTAATCATTGAAATCGAAATGAAAAATTATAATCAGATGTCTTCTTCTGGATGAACCGAACGTTATTAAAAGTCTCCAGTGAAGTTGTTTTCGTGTGGACAGGCCAGCTTATGCTAAATTCCATAATCTTGTCTGTTTGACCAACTGTCTTAAACTCATTGCTTGATATGGGATGATTGATAAGCAGAAACAATAAAACCGGTCATTAGTTTGTATTTGAGCAGTATGAAACATTTTATGATTACACAATTACGTAAGGTCAGGGTTATGTTCTAACTACTTACCGCTAGCCGATGAGGTGTTGACTTTACCTCAGTACATACTGGCCTCATCGATGATATACTCGTGAAAACTTCCAACTAACCCCCAGTAAACCCTCCTTAAAGACAACGTTTTGATGAAAACATTTATCAAGAACGTCAGCATCATATTCGGACACGCTTACAACCTAACAAATTATGGTCTGCTCTCACAAACCACCAACCTGCCCATAACGTCAGACCAAAAATCTACTTCATGATGTCCGCTATCCATTGCATCTATCAGTTTTCCTGTGATTGCAGAACACTTCAAGTGTGCGACAGATGTAGGAATACTTTCACTGGAAGGTTGAAATCATTGCTACAACCTTATCAGTCACATGTCAGACAGCAAGTAGTCCCTAATCGGCTTCTATCTTAGTGATTACTGATAACCTATCAATCGTGAATTAAAAAGGTGTAGACACTTCTTAGCCGCCACAGCCGCAACTATGAGTATAAAATAGTCGTCTATCAGGCTTTGTTCAATTTGGATCTATCTGTGGACATCACATACGGTCTATGCTGCTTTTTAGGTTTCATGTCGTATTGTCCACACAGTCACAACAGAAAAAGACATGTGAAGTTAATTTTGTGTTTTCTAGTTAACCCGTACAAACACCACAAAGAGACTCAACGTGTTCAATACTGTATAACTGACAATTAGAGCGCATTCAAATGTGCCACTAAATTCGAATAGTCTATGTAAACTAGGGTGATGTAAATACGCCGCGCAGCCTGGCTAGTAAAGATCGATCCGCTTAACTTCCATCGTGATCCCACGGCCGTTTGCCGATTTGCTGGGACTAACAATGAATTTCGTGGAACAAGTGCAGTTTTTTCTGTAGACTGGTGAGAGACTTGAGCTTTGTTCATAGGGGCTTTTAACCAACAGTTTCGGTAAGCACAATAGTAAGATCAATGTGATAGTGCTGTACCAATGAAGTTTACAAAAATATGGTCGTTACATCGTCGTCCCAAAGAAATATCATTTACTGAGTTGTGGTAATCTCTGAGCAAACCAACGTTAATATTTTTTTGAAGGTGAGAAAACGCAGAACTTTATTCAATCCGAGTTAACTTTTGATCAATTTATAGTTAGAAAGAGGAGAAAGTTTTTCGAGTTAGCTTTCGTTAACGCTTGTTAATCGTTGCGACTATCCGTCATCTTGTTTCTTACACACAGTTCAAGATTACAAAGTGGGATTGTCGAAGTTTTATCACATACTGTCAAGCGTAGGTGTAGATAATACACATTTTTGTGATAACTGAATTCAGCCTTAGTTGGACTATGTTCGAAAAACTGCAAGCCTTTCCCCAAAGTGGGCTATTTATAGATCATCCTCCCCAACAAAAGCAACCTAGCATCATCGATTTACAATGTGAATTTACCCAAGCATAACAGTGAGATAGGAAAAAGCTCAACGCTAGTTGAAGAAAAACTTAAAGGAGACGGCACCAAGCTAACTTCATTACCTCTTGTCACTAACCTCAAGCAATCAACATCGAGATGGCCACATTTTTGGAAAAAATCCCACATTGAAGGCGAAGGTAATATGACGTCCGTTTAATAGCTAGTTCGTGATATCCAGTATCATAAAAAATTATTTTCATCCATTTCAAACACAACCCAATGAAATCACAACACAACTGGAATCACTGATGAGTAGTCGGGGAGTTGGTTAATTTCAAGTTGAACATCACCCACAATTGATCACAGCTGTCTCAGCTCCATAGACTTTCCAGTCAGCCCCTTTCGAAAAGAAGCACTAGACTCGAGTTTCGCTCTCATTAGAGCTCGTCAGTAGTGCATATCATCGCCACTGCCTGGACTTGAACCACGGACACGCTGTTCATGAGCAGGCAACCGTGTTTACCACCGCGCCATTGACCTCACGTTAGGCACGACCGAATTATCATATGTGAACTCTCAACCACTTTCGCTTGTGAGTAATGATCATGTTGTCCGATCGTCTCGAAATGGAGACACAGTTACTGTCTGTTAACTCCAATCAATAACCCCGCGATTAGGACTTTCTAGACAGGTCGAGATCTCCGATCTTATTAAACCTGCTAAGCGATATTTTAGATTACTGATATTGATTACTGGTATTGTCGAGTGCATTCAGCCTTCGTTTATTTTATAAGACAACAATAAATAAATAAATGAGCATCTATAAAACTTAGTGAGCAAAATGATGCAAAAACCCTAGCAATAATACATTTACATCATCTTTGTTGACGCGAATGATAAGAAGTCCAACAGCTTCAAAGAAGTTGGTGAGTTCAACGTGGCTAAGTGGCTTCGATACTGAACTCGTTGCTCGTGGTTCACGCAAAACGTTAGTTTGTATCCGTTCCGAACGTTCAAACAACGTGAGCGATATTCACAGCAAATTATGGACGGTGGCTCAACCAAGTAGTGGTCAGCGTTTGAATTACAAAAACACGTACATATGTTAACCCCTCGATACTGAGAAAAACAGACTGCCATTATTTAAATTCGGGAATAGTTGTCCGTTTTATGGAAAAAAATGACAAATGGAATAGATTACTGATATGTCGCAGGAGCAAAGGTTATGTTCTTCCAGAGTTAGAGTTAGCAGGATTTCTTTGCATATGTGATGACCAAAAACGCTGAAAATCTATTTCATTTTAACTACGATAAATGGAGGTTGGGTGACTCTGCCTTAGATAATAGCTGCTTTCCAATGTGTTATTACATTCGGAGGGAACATTAAATGAATACTATTCACAAACAGTTGGCATAGTGAGCTTGCAGTAATTTCTCCTTGAAAGTAGTAATATCGTGTTTAAATGTGTACTTTTGTAATCTCCTCGTAATGTATTATTTAACTAATTGGGAAAAACGCATGTGATCAAATGGTTATTTCGTTTTAAGGTTTTTCAAAGTAAGCAAAACAACCGTATTCGTAAAAATTCTATCTAAATCACTTTACTGTTCAACACGGTAACACCAAATTTGCCAGCCTTTTTGAAACCCTGTCATATAAAATGTGTTTTTATTAGATTCACGATAGATTTAAGTCATTTCGTTTGCTTGTTCTAATTTCCTGGTTATGCTATATTTATGAAAACCACTTTATCAGTTTGGTGTACATAAAGTTTTTGCAGTCGTTTTTAAGGTATTTGCTGATAAACAAATCGGTTGGGCAAGAATAAATTCCCCTAAAATAGCAACCTTTACGGTTAATCACTACGAGAACTGACGGACTGTTTCACTCCAAGTGACTTACTGATACCTATATGTATATATAAGTCGATTAGAAGTACACCGGCCATTGTGCATTTGCCTGTGTGTGTCACCAAGAGCGTTCAAATTTATTTCTTTTCCGCCAATCACAGGGACTGCTGCTCGACCAATCAAACTTCATTTTGGAACGCTCAAATAATGAGTATTGTTGACATTGACAGGACAAGGGAACTGAGGGTTCTGCTACCAGTTACATCTATCCAGTGGCCCCAAAAGGACCCAGGCGTGTTTACGAACAAGTTCAGTCGCCAGGATGTCGGTCCGGATCAATGGAATACATCTAACCTGTCGTCACTTTGCGCTCCGAGATCACGAAAAATTGAGTCAACGCAATTAGACGAAAGTTCTCTCTGGTCATGCTCGAATGATTCCAAAAAAGCGGCCAGTCACCCAGATGCACGATCGAGAAAACCGAACGAATCACAGAAACTATGTAAAAATAATTCTACCAGCGGTATTGCGCCCATCAACAACCAGTTTTCATCTGCCTTCAGTTTATCTCCTCAAACCATTTCCCCATATCAGGCTAAGGAAGGTCGGTCTTTCTACCCTACAGTCAATCTGGAGACCAGTAGTACAGGTCCAGGTATTGGTGTTAACTTTAAAAGACATTTTCGAAGACGCGTAGCTCAATATCATCAAAATCAGCGAAGATCAGTTCAAACAAGTAATGAACGACCGAATATGCATGATCACAGAACCGGCAAACAAAGTGATACCAACTCATTTTTGCGTCTAATTCAGGCTAGAAAAAGCCAAACTATGTCTGCGTTATCTCAGTTGCACCTGAACGAAAGTGGTTCTACCACCTTTGAATTTGGTGAGAAAACGGAAATACTGAAATTCGCGGAACGAAGATCATTTTCTTTAGGTCCGAGTGTCTCCCAAAGTAGAAAGTCCTTCGTGTCTAGCTCAGTTCCGGGCCATATTAGCGTGATAGATTTGGGCAATCCAATAAGCGGTTGGACAAACTCGTTAGTTCAACCTAACCGTGCTCTGTCTACGCCACTGGTCATCCAGGAGACTGCGAATGAGACAAGAGTAGACATGGACGCCCAATATGTAAGTCGTACATTCCGCCAAGATCAATTGACGCGCAATTGTGCGGTTCGCTCGCGCTCACACCATCAGCTTGCATCGGAGCAACAACTGTATGGACAAGACGAAACGAACAGACTCTGTGAGCTCAGCAAGGCAAACGGACCGACTAGTCCTATCAAATCCCCACAGACCAATGTGACTGACAGCAAATCGATGCCTCTGGTAGACCGCTGGGATCCAGAACGGCTCCCCATATCTATTCAGTCAGATTTCTGTTCCAACAAGTTTATGCGATCCCCCATTAGTGTGTTGGCTCCGTGCAAAGGTGAGTAAGAACGTACGATTTAAATTTGAAGGTAACATTTTGACAACTGTGGATATTGACAAGGCTTATTGATGTATCTGATCGCATTCTGAGGGGTTCGGTTAAAACCTGGTCATGGTTAGCTAGGTTTTAAACATGATAACAAAACTCTAGTCGATAAAGTGACCCAATGTTATCATTTTACATATGTTCAATCTGTTTGTGGTCATCATTATGTGGCAACTTTGTGAGTTACTTTATTCTAGTTAAATTATCATTTGAAATCGTTCAGTTTCCACATGTTTCAGATTTTGTTTAAATGCTTACATGTGTTTAACACTTATGAAAACCCGCCGAATATATTTGAATCACTAAGCTGTATGCATTAGGTCCTGCACCGCCAGTGGTTTTGGTAGGCCCCATATGACTGTGGGTGCTAAGATGGCCAGTTTCCTGTAACCTTGCAAGTAAGCAGAGCAACCAAATCCGATTCATTCGGAAGGCGAATGCAGAAACGGACTACATTTGCTGCCATCTCAAATTCTTTCGAAAAAAAGCACGCAGACTGCCTACAAACTCCAGCAATGAATCTGTAGATAAATTGATTTCGAAACCAACGGGCGAATAGTACTAGACAAAGAAATTATCCACACAAGCGAACAGGGAGATAAGACGTGAATTCAGACGAACTTAAGTGAAAAGCTTGAACTAATAACAAAAGTCAGTCTATCGACAGTCTCTTCAAAAATATAGCGATAGTAAGGGATCATTGTTTTGTGCCTCAACTGTCTTTTGTAATCTCACTCAAATTACATTTCAACATACACAGTAAACTCCAATACGCATCGAGCTAAGTCTAACATGATGTACAACAGGCAATATAAATCTGTTCAAAGTGAAAACCAACAGTTTTTAAACATGTTTTATCACTTAGTGTACTTAAACAACGTTTGGTCGCAAACTAGCTTCGTGTTGGAACCTAAGACGGATCCACACCATGAATTGGCCTAGGACACTTGTTTGATTCAATCCAGAACTGGTAACTGTTGGATAATGACCAATTGTTCCGAAGCGGTTGTTCAGCCTGGTGTAGTGATGGTCAGCATCTCACATGATCTATGAATATTTTACAACGAACTTGCCACACTGCATCACAAAGTGCATATTGCACTGTACAATACTACATAAGTTCATCACAATTTCCATAGCATTGCGTCATTAGATACTCCTACATTCTGACTGCTGTAACGTGAAGAGTTGTGAAGGTGGTGTTGGCAATCATCCCACAGACTGATACTGCTGTCACCCTCCAACCAATATGTGCACATGAATTACTGAAAACTTTGCGCTATAAAGAACATCACCGGGCTGCGGACACTGGGCAGTCAGACAAATGATCCTGGGGGTTATTGCGGAGTCAATCTAATTTCGAACAAATTCAGCCCGTAAAGATTGGTTATTTCCAATGTGGCCATGCTGCAAGGAGTCACGCTTAACGAATTCGAAAAAGGTGTCAGTTTGATTTTCATGATATTGGTCCTTCACAGATTGAGATTTGCCTGGTGATTCCAGATGTAAAAGTACGCTGTCAGTTGTTTCCTACGGCTTTAACGTCCATGTGTAGGAAACGGTAGAAGAAGAACACATTCAAGTTAGTCCAACAGGGATAACGTCGGAGTCTCTGGACCATTACTGAATACAATGGGTTTCCTAGAGATTGAGGTGGCGCTTTCATTGAACGTCTTCATGAGAAACCTCCTAATGACGTTATAAAAATGACACTGGTTGAATTGTCAATATCTCAAAAAATTTACTATCAGCCTTGTTAAATACATTTCATGTCATTTACTGTTGACAGGGGTTCCTTTCTGCCGGAATGACCTTTTATAACGAGGAGCGAATCACCCCCTGAACGTAGAACCTGACCTCAGTATAGTCTCCAGAAGTATGATGGAATGTGTCTGTTCAGTACCGTGTAGGGGCATGTTCCGAAGGACGTGAATGGAGTGGCTAAATCCGTTCGTGAGCAATTTTCAAAACACGCAGCTACATCGTTTCAGTTCACCAAAAGAAACAGCTGTCGCAAAATTTTGACATTTTACTTACTCTTTTTAGTCATAAACGCAACACAATTGAATATATAAAACTTACGGAAAAGATACCAATAGAACTAGTCAACGATTGCTGTATGAGGTGACAGAAAAGTGTAATTAATTTTTGCCGAGAACGCCTTACAAAATTTCTTTGTTTTCATTCATTTTAGGGAAATTACATTTAAAAGTGGAAAATCAAGATGGTGTGATTCACATATCTGGTGAGTTGTCCAAAAAGGTTTTCCTTATTAAATTCAGAAAACTAGTTTTATATTGAATGAGTTCATTAGTGTAGTCTGGATATTTATAGAATCTTTTAGCTGACATGACTGTACGTATTCACACCAATTTATGAATAGGTAAACGTTCATTATCATGTACTCAGTGTTGGCAACCTGTTTTTCTCTGGTTGATGTGTTACACAAACTGAAGTCAAACAGCAAACGGTATTGGACTACAAGTCCAGACTTGCATTATTCACACAACCAGTGTCTGGCGTACACACGATGGAAGTATCTGATTGCAAACTTAGTATCGGATAGGAAAAGAGTAGAGTCCATAGGCACCTGACATTCAAAATGTGAGTCCTTACTGATGAAAGCGTAGATGGGAAAACATGTAATCAATAAAAAACTAGACCTAGAGGAGATAAATTGCGTGACCTTAAATCACCATTTATAGGGTCATGAAAATAAATAAATCATATTGCTGTCGATATGGTGGTTGGAATTATTCACAGAAAAATGCAACTCAGAAAAAACAAAATTGCAAAGCAACTATCAGAGGGTTTTGAAAATCACAGTATCTCTTTCACCAAGTAACTGAAAACCATCGTACAACTCGCCTAACATCAGCCTATTCACTGTCTACTATTTGACTGTTCAGTTTATGTGCTTTCTCAGAGCTAATAGACTGAAGCAATCGAGAATGCTCTCGGAAAATCCCCTTCCTGGGATACATTAGTGTAGCTTACCGTGAGCATAGTCTTCGCGTTCACTTTCTGTCTGTATTTGTTCAACAAGCGGTGGAGTATTATAATTAATAGACATCTACTCGGTTCCCAAACGTGTGTGTGCGGTCTCCTTCAATGATGTGTACTGTAAGAAATCTAGTGTATGATGTACAAAATGAAATTATACCCTTGAAATGCCCTGGCATACAAGCTGTGGCTAAAGAATATATATAAAAAGACAAGTATGCGTCAATAAATCTTCAAGGTAAATAACAATTATCTTTTCGATTTATGATTGTTTTAAAACGGGTCACTTATCTTTGATTGACGCAAAGTGCACCTAACAACTAGTCCCATTAGTGTGTCAAACAAATACAAAACAGCGAATGAAGATTTTTTTATACTCACATCCGTCACGAATATGTACTCCGTAAGGTGCACTAAACGAAACTAATCATTTTGAGTCCAGTACAATGAAAAGGACTAATGTGATTCATTATGAGATTAACAGTATGAAACACAAGATAACTTTAATATTACAACAAATTACTTTTCAATGTAAGCTTGGTTTTAGATTCGTGATTGTCAGTATCTTCATCAGATCACAAAGATGAAAACTTTGCTGAACAGAATCATGAAATACTTAGCGCGATCTATGGTATAGCACCCTCGATTAAATGACGAGTGATAGATTATGCAGACGACGTTTTTGTTCCCTACCGCGAAATTTGTTCCACTAGTCACATGCCCCGCTATATCAATTCTTCTAGAAAAACAAGCACGAAAGCGAAACTTGATCTAATAACTACAGTTAGAACTGCCGGCTATCGGTTAAACCCATGATAGACAACACACGTATCGATCGCGTGGTGGCCAGCAATCACAGAAAAGTAGCTTATCACATCCGTTTGATTACCACGTTTAGTTTCCATTAGGTCTGCTTGGAGACCATAGTATCCTACCGTAAGGTAGCTTACTAATAAGTCTGACGAATATACAACAGTTAGAATGTCAAACCTTTTATATATTTTTTTCGCAATGGTATTCATTGGTTCACGTTCTAATGTACGTTTGAAGACGTCCGTTCATTATAATGATATTTCCAAGTTTGCATGAAACTCCTCTTAACTTTGTATATACACATCTCTATCTACATTCGATCATAGCTTTCACAATACATAAAATCACTTCCAGTCTACCCAAAGCCCCAAACTGAACACTGAAATTGAATTCTGTTCAATAACCAAACTTTGTAAATAGTATATCCTTGGCTTTGTTATGAATGAAAATTTAACAGCGATCCAGTCACTGTACCAAACATAGTCACTTACCTTCCAGTAAGCCTAACCGAGTTATGACTGGCTATAATTGGTTGGTAACGTAACGTCACCGATGGATCATCTCGTGAGGAATTCGTCTGGTCTATTTCACAAGATCGCGTTAATTACCAGATCAAAGGGCTGTTTTAGACATACTGTTCAGTTAAGCATGATTCAATCTCATACTGACATCTCTGGGAGTTCAACGTTAAATGGTCTGATGGAAGTTGAAAAGCAACACAACAACCGAAAAATCTTCCACACCAGAATGTTCAGTGACAGTGAATGTTTTGGCTTAAACTTGTTGTCTCAATGATCGCCAAACTATTTAATGCTTCCAAAGAATACATTGGAACGCCTGTTTTATTATTCCATAGAATTCAATCGATACGGAAGAGAGAGGAGGTTGCATAACTGTTGATAGGAACCGTCGATAAAGCAAATACAGATCCTGCATGGATTTCACTTTCATGTGATTTTATGGGTTCATACATATATCTGACAAGATTGGCTACCGCAAACTTTCAGTGTTGATCAACTAGAGACTGTTATAGGAAAATATAACAGTAGAAAAATTCTGGCGCTTTTACATAGACGCTTTATCGATCGGCGGACAAATTTCATAATTCCTGAGAATGTAGTCTAAAATTACGGATTTATGTACAGTCTCCTCCTGTCATGATTTCCCACGCTGATTTATTGTTTTCATGTGAACAATGTACGCAGACAGACAATATTTTATGACAATCTCCGAGTTACCGACAGAAATAAAACCAAATTTCTTTCAGAAATAGAAGCAAAGGGGTTGCGATCAAGCGTCGAGACTGGCGGTTATTATTTTGTGAAGGTGAGTCACACTTTTATGACAACGGTATTTACGAGGAAAGCATTCACGTACTGAACTGGGAATTATCTCGAAGTAAAGGCCATGTAGTTCAATGTTGTATACGCCACGACGTATTACCCCTATTGTGTCGGTGTGGTGTGTGTACCACGGACTTAGACTAATTTTCGTCTGTAAAATGATTAATTACCTATTGCCAATTTCATCACAGAATGAAAGTTTAGTAACCGTTTAGGGTTTAAGTTGGCCTGGTAGTTTTCAACCGAAGAGTTTTAACATCAAATCAGATTACTGGTTTGATTGAAGACAAGGTTTTTGAAGATTAACCACAGGTTCACATTGTCCTAAATAAAATCAACGTTAGAAGATCTAGGCTGAGTGCCGCCACAGGAAGTAAGTTTTCAATCTTTCGCAAGTTGATAGTGAACAGTGCAATTATTTGATCTACACCGTTTGTTTCATGACAAATATTGTGATCCCAACAAGGCTGTGACGGAGAATATTGTTCCACAGAGGGTTCATTTCTATAGCAAACTATGTGCATCGGGCGACGACTATGAATACGGTAACAGCATAAGCGGCTCAAGTCTTTGAGGGTCCAGGAGAACCGCATAAGTATCTACTTAGTGGAAATAACACGAAGGTGAAGTTTGGAAGGGAAACAGTGCAAGAATTACATGTCACCTAAAATAAACTCTCACAACCGTAACAAGAAGTAATAAAAAGATAACACCTGTCAAATTTTCAAACTGATCCAAGATAAAGAAGGACTGCAATAACAAAACTTTTGGGAAACACTTAAATAGGAAATTACCGTTGTACAGGTCAGCAACAGAGTACTTGTAAGTCGAAATACACAAAATTAATAAATCAGCGGACTGCAGACATCAGAATTAAAGCATGTGACAATGAATTCCAAGACATGGATCAACGACCTGAATTACAAACTCGTGTTACGCAAAGATGGCGTGACGAAACTGTGTATAACAAGAGTAGTCTGACCTTCGCTCCAGATGTCGCCAAGTATGAATTTTCATTGTCAACACATAAGTTCACTGCGAAACTGTAGTGTGATCTAGTTCATGGCTGCTAATTGGCTCAACTGCACTAGGTTCGAGTGACATAATGGGGGCTGGTTCAGCTATTATGTCGCTAGAGAATATATGTTAAAAACGATTAGTTCTGTCCGATTGTTCGCTTGTGCACTGAAGAGTTGCATACTAATCTCAAGATGCTTCATTAAGCAAGCGTTTTCACACCAGGTGAAAGTTTTTCAGATCTACATCAATTAACGAACAGAACGCGCTTACGATTACTTTTTATTGGTTAACTACGTCCACAAATTACTTCATGGTTGGAGCCCAAACGTTCCTTAGTGACTGTTATAATCACAGAATACTTTTGTGACCAGTGACCAAAGTCTTTTTCTTGCGGTCTCTATTAAATCACTTTGATATAGGTTTCATGAATTCCGGTTTACATTGTAGATATTCATAAGACCGGACATAATGGAAATCTCATTGTTAGTTTGTTTGAATTGTCCAGCGTTGAATTTGCACTGAATTTCTCACTATTTTAATGTTGATCCTGACAAACAACTTCATGTTTACTACTCCCACTTAATGAAATATCATAGAGAATTTGTGAAAAATTGAAAACTACTTGGCGGTTACCGACACTCCTATCATTTTTGCAGCTTACTGATGAGTAGAAAAGAGCAAGCGAATCATCAAACTTACGAGTATCACCATCACAGTCAACACAGTCATCAACATCATTATCATCAACCTAATAACGGCTATGAACATGACTGTGTATTGGGGCACTGCTCACTCAGACAGTGACGTGGAACATGCTGGAAGACGACACTGATATTAAGATCAAAACTGTTGAAAGAAAACCAACCGAAAGGGCTAGACATAATGTGAATGGGGCATACAATTGACTGCAGCAAACTGTAATCTCAAAGTGCGTTGTTAGCCAGTGGTTTGAGTGCTAACAATGAGCACACTTTCCTCACTGGGGCAGTCAGGGTCTTTATATTTTGTGACCACGTTGTTGCTTGACCGCCAAGCGGTTTCAGTCAACTGCTCATGATCTCAACAAATAACAATGTCCTGCACAGTAAACGACCAAATGGCATGCAGAGTACGTGGCCCATCCCGAGCGTTCCGGAGTACGTGCCGGCGACCGACCGCCTTGCTAGCATGAACAACGCACCTGATGTGGGCTAATTGGTGGAGATAACGATGGTCAAACACAAAAGTTCTATTGGCAACTTCGTTGCGAACAGACTGCGTTTCCGAGCCACAGAGCAAACAGAACGCATACAAGCATTATATGCCCTTCCTTCTAGTGGTAACTGTAGGTCTTTCCGACACCATAAATGACGCAGGTTGTCAAAGGCAACTGGTATCTTTGCTATCCTCGTTGATATCTCATCAGAAATAACACAGACTGACGAGCTAGTGCCACTGAAGTATGTGAAACTGTCTACAAGTTCAAGCAGGTTGCTTACAATAAAAGTCGTAAGTGTGGGAAAGTCTTTATCTTGCAGCAATACTTTGTATTTTAAGGTGCGAAGTGCGTTCAATACAAATTAGCTTGGTAATTCGCCTTGTTCAGCATGGCACAGCAACTAAGTAAAACAGTGTCATCGGCATACTCCAGGTCAGTCAACCTGACGCCAGGAAGAAATTCAACATCACTCCCTGAATTCCTCAATCGTACTTTCCAGAGTTTCGTCCACAACAAAACTGGACAGGACTAGGAAGGTGATATCAACAGGGTCCTGGAACTTTCTTGAGGAGAAAGCAGTTCTAGAGGATATTAATAGCAACCAAACCAAAAGTAGCTTTTGATCTAGAAATATAACAACCGTCGGATACCCATAAGTTCCAATACTCCAAGATCCGTCGAAGCGTTAAATACTGATCAGTGTACCTTCGACCATAACGGGATCCTGTTTGTTCTTCACGTACCTGATTTTATCTGAGCTTACTGATCAGACGCGATATAAGATCAGTGAGTTACTTAGGTACAACGGATACTAAACTGATTCCTCTATATTTGTCACATAGACTTCGGGCCCCCGTTTTGAAAACACGACCTAATGTTGATAATTATCAATCACGAAGTACCTCTTCAGTTTCCCAAACCGTATGAAGAGGTTTTATTACTTCTTATATCAACTTCTGTTCACCATCCTTGAAAAGCGATGGGGTGAAGAGATCTGATTCAATGGCCTTGTTACCTTTCAATAACTTAAGCTTCAGGGACACTTCTGCTTCCGGTAAACGGTCGTCTGGAACACAATAACCGGCCAATCGTCATCCCGTCATCCACATGGTTTGGGTGAGGCCAACTCAACCGTTTTTCAGAGTGTTTAACCCTCCTGTTAAATCGGCGCGATTGGCTGTTGATAAGCGAGCTAATATTTCTACATATGGTCTCACCCATAAGGACTTGACAGCCAGTAAAATCACGAATCAGGAAAGGAAGATTTCTGCTGTTCCCAGAAAAGGAGGCTTCTTTCACTCTCTCGAATATTTGACTAGGTAGTGCCTACAGTGCTTATATAACATGTTAGCCGGTCTGCGTTTAAATTCTCGACGATCGTCGTCATATTCAGAATCAGGTGGAATCGAGCGACGTTTGCTCATGTGGTTCATTGACGTGACAGAATTCCAGTTCTGTCGCAACCAAACAGCTCTTTTGGAACGTGCCTCTCTACAGCACGCCATCATAACTACGGCGATTTGTCCCCAGTGTTTGTCAAGTCCGCTTACCTGACTCGAACTAGGCAAATTGTTCACCAATGCTCTCTTATAGGCGTTCTTCGCACTCTCTTTGCTCAAATGCCAGTTATGTCTCATGCAGCTAAAAATGTATAACTTCTAGGTAAATGACAAAACAAAACAGGCACGTACAACGGTGTGATCCAAATTCTCCAAAATGCAGTTTTCAACAGAGTGGACCCATCCGTAACTGACTTATATATGATCGAGCGGTGTCCATTACTGAGAAGCACAGAGAAGTCTTTATGTAACGCAGTGCCGCTCGAAATATAGAGATAATACAACGAGCACGGTTGCAAAAGTCTGTCAACATCGTCGGTACGTTTTGCTCAGACACCAAACACCTCCCAGCCGTTTCTCCTCCGGAGGGTGACGATTAAATTGAGCACTGAACTCGCTGGCTGATACGATGGTGTCAGAACGTTTTGTCTGTTTCGGAAGATCGACGAAGACATCGTAGAAAGCCTCTTTGATAACATCCGAACAACTATCTGTTGGAGCGCATGCCCACACACTGAATATATAATGTTCTTCTGAGTTGCTTTGACAGACCTTAGCCGATGTATTGAGACTGACGGCGCTTAATCGATTGTTCACTAGGATTCATTCGAGTAAACACTGTTCTGCCTTAATAATCAATGCCATTCTCAGTCCAGATTGAACATGAGATTCAGCTTCGGTCTCAGCAGAAGCCTTGAATAGACAGCTATTCAGAAGTGATTCCAAGTGGATATCGTTTCTACAATCGTAGACTAGCGCGTCTGACACGCGGCAAACATCAAGCTGAAGACATGACAGTATGTTTGCCAGAGCAGCTTGCTGATCAACTTTTTGGAGAGTTTAGAAATTAAGGACACTAACGTTTACCAGTTGTCTTGGCTTCAGAAAACAATTGTTGCCCGAAAGCCCTGAAAAGGCAAAGGGACTTTGGGGGGAATAAAAGCAGAAAGTCATAGTGGATGGATAATATCATGCCTCACTACCTAAGCATTCTTATGCGGTCAGTATTGTGACGTACAACCCTATAAATGTGTCTGCTTTTCATATGATTGCTCCTGGTTGGACTGAAGCCCTGGTCAACATAGCCATCCAGGTTGATGCAATGCGAAAGCCTGACGACTATGTCAAGCTAGCGGAATTGAGGGTCATCATCATTGTCATCAGCACTACCATCATCACCATCATCAGAAACACCAATACATTGGCGGTTTGTTCCGATGTTTGACTGTAACTAAATCACAAATAGGGGATCAAGAAGAGGAAGGGATAGCACCCAAGCACTATAACAGACGGTGTTTATAATCAAACATTCAATATTAAGTTGCTTACACCTTACAAACAAAGAAACCGAAGTCTAAGTGAAAATAAGGCATCAAACTCAAGATAGCTTTCAAATGGCCTTCAGCGTCACTTGCTTCACAGACTATAATCTACCGACAGTAGCAGCGCTTAATGCTCCCTGTCGTCCACGACGGTAAGCACAACTAAGTCAAGGTAACTGCTAACGTCCCCTCCCCATCTACTTTAAACAATGCCGGCCCGGGTTCATGTGGACTGATAGTCTTGTGATTTTTGAGATCCCAAATATGGTAGCTGACTTTTGTCATGGTTGGCCAGTCTAGAACCATTGACCAAGGCACAAGGGCTACCAACTTTAGTTTGCTGAGAGTTAGTGGCGGTAACAATATTTAGGCATGTAACCAAATAAACTGACCCCCCAAAATGTTTTGCACTGGGCCCTAAACTTCTGGACCTATTACGAATGAGTGTGGCGTTCCTGTTGTTGATCGATTTACTGGTAGTTGTACGCCATCAGTACCGATGAGTTTGAAGATAATGTTAGTGTCCCATGAAGCGAAAGCCATTTCCATTTCTACAGCCTTTTCAAGTAGCCGAATGTCACAACCGGCTGTCAGGCTACGCATACTTTCCTACCGACATCCCTCCTAAACTTGTTACATTAACTGTCATGACTTATGTTCCGGTTGACACCCAAATCTCCGGGGTTTCTCTGAGGGCCAATAATTGTTTAGACCAAATGACACACACTATAGTATTTGTTATGTTCGAGGTCAGTGAGACTTGGGTTTCGAAGCTATTTGTAGCTTCATAGTTTGAACGACTGAGTATTAATTCTAAGCTAGTTTAACGATCACACGTTCGACGGCCTGACCAATTTTTCAACCGCCCACCGCCGCCATCCTTGGGGTTGTTAGTAAGCAAAAATAAGAACCAAGTGACAAAGTCTCAACGCGTGATTTGAAATAAAACACGTGACCCAGTGGGAACGGCAGCAGCCACATCACTTATGTCTAACATCTACGTGATCTACCTGAGATTTGATCTCATTTGCAGAAAGGAAAGTGCAGTTATGTTATGTCTAATACCAGATTTGGTATCTACAGTTGGTCTTACCAAAGCCTTCCAAGCGGATGACAGAGAGCCAAACACTAACAGAACTCTGATCTATTATGCAGCTGTGGCCATTTCACTGACGACCATAACTACTCCAACTTGACAGGGTATGGAGGCCGGTAGTAAATAAATGGTATAGTTCCTATCAGTTTGAGAACCTGGTTACTGTCCTGAATTATGGTCCCTGGAATGTGGCAGATTTCGCCGTTCAACGAGTCTAGTGCTCATACGAGGGTGACCTGCTGATCCATAAGTTTCAGGATATTGATGTCTATTCTAGGCCGAAGTAAGGAAGAAGAGCGATCGGCACCCGGGTGGTAAGAGGTTAAACTTACCCAAAAATGTATGACTATATCCGATGTGAAAACGGTAGTGGCATTTTTATAGAGACGGGAATCTGGAGCGGCGTATAAGCTAAATTGGGTAGAAGAGTGAACCAGTTACAGGTTGTTTTCGTTTAACTACTCTACTGTATGCAGTAGACAGGGTAGCCCCTTCTCGCCTGCCAAACTGTGGACACAGTAGATAACTATAGGTGTTTTAAATGTGCAGGTGTTTTGTGAGTTGATATACTGCCAGGATGTCCAGACCCAGACAAGTGCTCGACTAGATTTCCTAACCAAAACTTTTAGTTCTAGTGCCTGTACGACAGTGAGTGGGTGGCAGTATACTCAGCCTAGTACTTTTTACCGAAAAAGATGTTAGTCTCATACCTACTCCCCTCCCGCACGACTTTGAGAGTGTGGTTCGTCAGATCTCTATCTATTGGCCCGCCTGGCATTGGTGACTGCAGATGTGACCAACACGCCGTCCAGTTCAACGCAGTAAGGCACCAAGGTTCTCAAAACATCAAACTGTGTCAAGATCAAGACGAACAGTTGGTGAATGGGGTTTGTATCTCACGCACGTGTGTAACATTTCAATGGAGTAAGTCCCTTATGTACTATCGGCAGGTGACGAAGATGCAATATAGTCAGGCCTGTTGTTTTTACCCGTTGGTTCTGAACTTGCGTTATATCTTCTTGCGAATTGAGTCATCTAGGTTATACAGCTACGTGTTGTTTGAATAACTGGGTTTGAACTTTAGCAGGTCCTACTTATCACAACGGATGCCCTCTGAATGCATTTGCTGAAACTTCGACACCAGTTCTAATTCATTAACGATTACTTTTTTCTTCATCATCTGATCTAGTTAGCTAAATGTCAGCCAGTAGTCAGTGTTTGATCGCATGTAGGTTTTCTGGTGATACAAGGTTCCCTCCAACATAATATATTGTCCGGAAAGAACAAAGACAGTCTCTTCACTGGTGATCTTTTTTATTTTAGGGACTGGAGCACTCTAACCGATAAACTTCATCATCACTTTATGAAAAGCATTAAAAATGACATTCGTTTTTGAGCAATACTGAGGTCTTCTCTTAGTCGCCTGTGAAATATCTGGTGTATTATAAAGGCTCTAAAAACGCATACTGTTGTGCGGCCCTAACTTTTACAAATAGGATCTATTTTCTTGCTTATCGAGCAGAGCAAGACAAATCAGCTTAACTGGGTCATTACAACATAAGCTCAACTTAATAGTCAATAAAATTCGTCAGAACAGATGAAGCAATAACAAGATAATGAGGCATATTGGGATTACCATGCGTCATCCGTACACACACTCATTGTTTCTAGGGCGCACGTTCTGAGGCGACTTAGCAGTTGAACCAGTCGATCTCCGTCTTTGTAATTACGATAACCAGTCGTTACCAGCAATCATGTTACAAAATTGACTCACCATTGTAATCACGATGGACCTGAAATGGAAAGATCTGCATCTTGTACACAAAATGTCTGCTCGCGTGCTCGTTTCCCTGTGGTTTTACACCGGAATAAAAAAGTCATACGAACAAGGGGCATCAATAGCCTTCCATCTGATGAATTGCAAGCGAGCTCTCCTCATTCATTTCGGTACCTTATTGATTCGGACAAAATTAGTGCTGTTGAGCAAATTAGCAACCGCGGACTAGGTCACCCTACGATTTCACAGTAAACTTTTGTGTTGACACTGGAAATTCATACTCGGTTGGTATTTACCGTGGCAATAGTCAGACTAATCTTGATATATACAGGTTTGTCCCATCATCCTTGCGTGCCACGAGTTTTCACATCAGATCACTCACCCGGGTCGCAGTCTTCACTGGTTGCACGCTTTGGCTGTGATGTTTGCGAAGAATCAGTTCCACATCTTAACATAGTGTCACATCTAAACGTGCTTTTGATAACCATAGTAACGTTACCAATCTTATACCGAATCACTGTCAGTTGTTCTTCCTAACAATGTGCTGCATTTCACTCAAATTTATTTGTCAAATAATGCATTTTGTCTTTCTGTACATAAGCTGCGCTTGTGTATTTTGTGTAATGCAGAAATTTTTGTTTTGTTGAAAACATAAGCTATTGCCTTTTGTAAGTAACACTAAATTCATATTACGTTGTGATAATCGAATGTTTTATTTTGAGTTTATGTAGTAAACTTGAGTTCAGTGCGTCTGTGACCTAACCAGTTACAATCTATTTTTAATTGAATAAGCAATTGAACATAGCGTGAACTTCAAGGCATTTTTCTTTAAATACCAGATATAATGAATGTCAACACACTTCCAGTATGTTTTAACTCAGATGTAACGTGTGTATTTCTTCCGGGGTGGATAAAATCATTATCTGAATTCAGAAGATACAAACGAAGTATAAGGAACCGGTAATTTATATGGCGTTTTGACTAATATATCGTGGTTTCCTGAAGAGCAAATCTACTGACAATTCCTTTGCGCATTTATTCAAAATATTGATCACTTTTGTGCGTAATTAATCACTGTAGCTAGTTAGTTATACTTTCTGTGAGTGATAAGTATGAAAAGTTCTTTTGGTCTCACTCGAAAACACCTGAGTTACATTAGTAAAGGTAGGTAGTTAACCAAAAAAGTAACTAATTTAGTAGCCAGACAACTTTGCTGGTCACCAAGAAATTAATCTGAACGTTTGTGATAAATTCACTAGGTATTATCACTGCGGTTGTATGAGTCATGTTTTATGAAGATTATCTATCAAGATATTCAACTTGGTTATTCCTGCTCAAAGTAAGATTTACGTGCGTCGTCGAGTTAGAAACATTCCGACTGATAACGCAAAGTTGGAAATGTACATCATTGAGTTCCAAGTGTCATTTCATTTATGGCGACAATTTGTGTTACCGAGTAGACTATATCGCTCAAAAGAGAGTGCAAACTGTAACGTACAGTAACCTCTTAGTCAAAACCTTTGACTAAATGTTGTGTCTGATAGATTTTCCAGCCGGTGACATGTGTGATCGCAACAGCCTCGACCTGATAGCCCACATCAATCAGTCACTATCTTGTGACTCCGTGACGAGGGCATTGCCAGCTAATCTCCTAGTTTTAGTCAGGCCTTCTTGGCCTTGATGAATAGTATCTACCCAGCCTGAACATGAAGTAAGTGGCTAGAAGATTATTGTCCATTAATTTCTGTCAGCTATTTTATTCGCCCCATATTTACGAACAGAATATTACAACAAATTTGCTCAGTACAGAAAATTGATGGTCTGTCTTAACAAGATGGCATTTCTATCATTGACAGACTGGTGGAATCTCGCAACAGAAAGCAAGACCAATGACAGATGCGTGCTGTGCCCGCTAGCTTTTCCATTTTGTTGGTAACAGTGCACCGAAAAGCCATCTACCTCAGTGGTTGTTGGGAATGACTTTGAATTAAATCGAAATCCTTCACACATTAACTAATTAGCTGTTTCTCGTAATCTGTCTCAAACGCTTCGGATGCGTTTGGTATGTTTTTAAATAGACTGGTCTGTTTGTTTTAAAAATAACATATTTTCTCACACTTGGAGAGAAACATTCCAAATGTACATAGTTCGAACTGAATTTCGGGAATTTAGATTATTTCAAATTGAACACCCGAATTTGGTCATACTCTTCGCATTCGGATAAACGTTCCCGCCCGCCCACTTCGTATGAAAACACTAGACTCGAGTTTCGCTTTCATTAGAGCTCACCAGTCGTCTATATTCTTGTCCAAGCAAGAAGTTGTACTCAGACTCCTCTGTTTGTGAGACTGACGTGTTGACCACAACGCTAGCGAACTCACACTAAGCATGACCGATCAGTTGCATCTAAACATTCAACCGCAAAAGTGTGCAAATAGTGTTCAGATTGCCCAACCTTTTCGGTTGTATGCACAGTAACTGTCTTGTAAACTACAGTCAATAACCCCGTGATTTGAAACTTCTCAAATTCCGACTCGGAGAAGGATATGCCTTAATGATTAGCTCTGATTAAAGCAAAACTCGAGCCTAGTGCTTCCTTACGACGTGAGTTGACCGGAACGCTTATGTGATTACGAGCACCGTGATCAAATCGGGTTGTGTACAATTTGAAATAATCTAAATCTCCGCACGGCACTGTAATTAACCGAACGCATTCAAGTATACCAATCAGCGTGACTAACGCGAGGATCGATATGGCCCTGTTCGTCTTCGGTCGCTACGCATCTGATCAAGTCAAGAAACCTGGTCAATCAAATCGATTCGTTCAAGCCACTCTATAGAAAATATATGGGATACGGTCGAAACAAGTTAAATGTAGTACACTGTCATTTTGCAGAGGCCGTTGCAATTCGCCCACACTCACCAAACATTCCAAATGGTCACCAAAAATGAATTGAGATCTAGTGGGACATATTAGTGTTTTACTCACGAGTTCCCCGATTTTTATTAATTAATAAACAGGTCGATGTGTTGCCGGACAAAACACAAATTCTGAACAGACAAACGGGTCTTGTGGAGGGTACGTCGAATCCTGTGTTCAATGAAAGTATCACGTTGGATTTGAGCAAATCAAAGCATGCCCGGCGGATTCTGCTAACTGCATTCGTACAACACTCAAAAGAAGGCAAACCGTGAGTTAATCTTGACTGATAAGCATATGACCTTATATCTGTTAACCTCACGGTTAGCTTTGTAGTGGCTAATGATTTATTTACTTGTTGTATGTCAATCGCCTCATCACTTCGCCATTGATTGATGAACCAATGAAAGCTGTCCACTGTGAGTTGGTTTAATGAGTTGTGGGTAATTTCTTTTATCCCAGGGGTAAGTGTTCCTTACCTCTGGAAGGTCGTGTTTTCACTTCGACTTCTTGAGCACACATAGTTTCAATAAGTCGATTATCTTGAGTGATTACTGAATGTCAATACAAAGGATGTTGCATGAAATAAACACACTTCTGATAGTCATCTACATAATAACAGATCCAGATTGCAGCAAATCAAGGGAAATATCGGTGTATAGTTCAACACATTTGAACCATGATTGTGATTAGAGAATCAGGGAAAATTGTCCAACTCTTTATATATTGAATACAACATGCCGCTTTACAGTTTTTACTAAAAAGTAAACTACAAAACAGTTTATATGCATCAAGACAGCAGTGAATACGTCCTTCACGGTGTGATTGAAACTTTTCCGGGAAGATGAAGATAACTTGGAATTGTTCATTTAATTTTGACTTAATTTCACGGTAACAGTGACCTAAATCTCAAAACGGTTATTCGGAAGCCAAATCAAAATATTCTACCAAAATGTTGACACTGGACATCTGATTTTACCCAGAAAAAAGTGAAGAGTTCGACCCATGCTAACCCAATGTATTAATTGTTCACTTGTATTTACCTAGTTAATTGGGAATTTATATTTAAATGAATCTGGTGACCGCGTACCAAGATAAGAGAAGTTTTATAAACCAGCTTAATAAGAACAAGCATAATCGTGTAATCAAATTCACCTTCTGTTGTAGCTTTTGCAGTGCCATAGACATTATAGTCAGCCTCTTTCTAACGAAAACATTGTACTTGAATTCCGCTGTCATTATAATCCGTCCGTTACGTACGTCCATTCCTTAATTGGGATTAAAACTCCGGCACACGTTCATTGGGCAGTCTTGTTGATTACTGCTGCTCTAATCTCCCAATAAACGTGAGTTACCTATCTTCTGTAAACGCTCACACAAATTCGCTTGTAAATGACGGTCAGGTTGACAGATTTGTTTTAAGTGAGTGGAAGTAACCGTCCCGTCCACTTCAGTTTGTTACTTCGTGACTAAAACCACAATTTGGAAATAAACCACCTTGAGTGACATCTTGATTACCGATTAGAAATACGGGGTTTTTGTTTATATAATTTGGTAAAGATGTGCAAGACTGACGAGACTTAACAGAACTAAAACTCGGATATAGTGTTTCTTTTCATGAAGGGTTGAATGAAAGATCCATGAGGTTGCGAACTCGCTAACAACTATGGGCGAAGTTAAGATGATGTAAAAATTTGTCTACTCCTTACAAGTAATTATTGTCTTCGTGTTCCGTGAACAGTGTCAATTTAGAGCCACACATCTGATATATTTGTATTTTGCTAACATCAGGTTTTTTATCAAACATTGATTTTCGGGAAACTTTTACAGACACAATATATGTAATCCAGCAGTTATTAAGAAACCAAACATTTTGGTTTCGTTCCATTTTTTCTGTCGTTAGCAAAATAAAGCGAACAAATCAAATACAGCCTAATTTGTTTTGGCACAATATGCCATAAAGTGCTTACTCTGTCCATCTTCATTAAGCTGACAGATTTGATAAAAACTTTCAAAGTCTACACTTGATAAACATAGATGTTGCTTCGTCTGCTGGACAATACTAATACTGTCAAGAAAATTAAGTATATAAGGGATTACACGGAGATATTGTCTATTTTTACTGATAGATTGGGCCATCATTTGTTCGATTGACAAATAATTTACAAACCATAACTCGTTGTCTAAACAAATGTCACTTTATCCATTTTGTCCTAAAAAAAATTTCGATAATGCATTCAGATCATATTAGAGTTTGTCACGTATAAATGAGAGATAGATAGAATAGTGACAAGTTCACATTGAGGCTTATTTGCTACATGCTAATAAGTTCTTCCTTAATACGAAATAGTTTGAAAAATTGTGTTCACCTTATGCGTGATCTTCATTGTCACGATGATAGTAAAAAATAAGCACTGCTATTACAATGAGAAGAATATCATCTTCGCTTTAATAAGATTTTCAAGTTTACAAACGGTTACCAACAAGGTGAACAAATTGTTCGATAAATGCCGTTTTCTTTGTATGCCCGGCTGGAGATCAGATGCAAAGTTCACAATTAGATTGTCCGTTCCGATTGGCACAAGATGTTCAAAACTTCTGTTTTCTCTTGCTTAAGTAGACAGACAACAAACTTGAGCAGAATAAACTACGGACCCTTGAAGCAGAAGTTTAATCTTTTGTGCAGTTTTTCTGCTCTATATCTAGTGTATACATGTGTAGTTGAGTTGAATGTATCAGAGCTTATAGTGAGCAAATGCTATAACCGATAACTGCTTGTTTTTCGTTGATGTTAGTCATTTCTTTTACAGCGTTATGATGTAGTGGTTCAAGTTACAAAAACTCGCAGCGCGCATGTTAGAAAAAAGACCATATTTTACAAAGATTATGTAAATTGCGTGTAGCAATAGCACATAGGCAGTGGTGCAGCAAGATGACCAGTACAGACTGCCAATGTTCGCCTATACAGGCACATGATCATCACTTAACCACAAATGAATCTCTATTTGATGTGAACTGAATACACAGTAAACAAGAGCACTTCTAAATATCGATCCCAGAAGGAGAGTGGTCTTTGGCGGCTTAACTTCTTGGAGACGTTGCAATAGCACGTTTTCTTTCCCACAAATTTAATACAGCGCGTCCTTCCTATCTTGATCGTATATTAATCGCTACTTGTTCTTTGCGATATTTCAAAATCAGTTGACCTAAACATGAACGAGACATAAATTCTCCATTGTAATCTATGTAGTTTACGAATAAATTCTGAAAAATATCACACTTATTCAATACAATGCTCACAGAGTTTTAGTGTTACTTCTATAAAATATCGTATGGAAAGTTTCAGATGTTTACACTTCAACTCGCATGGATAGGTTTGGTAATGTTATCTCATTGGTGCTAAGAACGGTTAATAGTTCTCGGACGTGATGTTTACAGATGCAAAACTTCGGTTAGCCACAAACATTACTAGATCAACGTACCAAAAAATGTATCACATTCCCTCGTACACTTCCTGAGAAAGGGACTATCCACGATATCCCATTGTACGAGGGCGAGTCAAAAAGTAATGCCATTTTATTTCGGACAGATATAATTACCATCACAGGAACATGTATTATACATCAAAATAAAGCTGGTCCTCTGTGGATCACATCCCTACTTCTCAACATAGTCACCGTTACGCTCAATAGCAAAGTTCCACCTTTGAATGAGCGCATGTATCCTTGCCTCGTAAAATTTTGTTGTCTGTTCTTTGAGCCACTTCTTCACTGTGGTTTTCACTTCCTCGTCACTGGAATAATGTTTGCTTCTCAAACCGTTTTTCATGGGGCCGAATAGGTGATAACCTGAAGGCGCTAAATCTGGTGAGTATGGAGGAAGCCGTAAAGTTGTCCACCCGAATGAGGCGATTGTCTCCCTTGTCTTAATGTTTTTGTGTGGTCGAGCATTGCCTTGCAGAAGGAGGACTTTGCGGATTGGCAAATCGGGTCTCACTCGTTGGATTCTTGCTCTGAGCCTCGTCAGGGTCTCGATTTAGGCGTCATAGTTTATTGTTTCTCCTCTAGGCAAGAAATCAGAGCATCTGCTTTTGCTTTAGTGGCAGGATTGACAGACGCGGATGGACGGCCAGAACGGGGTTTATCGGCTACGCTCTTAGTTCCTACCTTTTCATCCTTTAAACGACGAACCCACCTGCATACATTGCTATACTCTACAGTATTGTCCTCAAACACATTTGTTAATCGTCTGTGAATGTTCATGAGGGTTTCCCCCTCAGCAACAAGGAATTCAATCACTGCTCTTTGTTTTCAACGCAACTCTACGGGGGCAGCCATTTTGAATTTTCCTTGAGTCTAAGAACATGAAAAGTGAGAAACAAACTGTTACGTAACGTAAATGATATAACCATTTATAACTGGGAGAAAATTTAGATAATTTTATGAAAACCTTCAGAATTAAAAACATTGGCAGTACTTTTTGACTCCCCCTCGTATAAGTCAACTACCTGAAATTCATCTATTGCGAATAAAAGTGCACGGGATTAAGTTAGAGTGATAAGTACGCCATGTTTTCCAGCTTCTTTGAACGAAACACAGATTTAAACCTGTTCAACTAAACCGAAGATTCTAGACAGTAAAGCTGTAACAATTTCTCATGCGTTTGCAATAAACACACAACTGACAATACACAGTTGATGGCTATACCCATATCCTCAATAAAACATTACCAGAGGCTGACTTCTATGGCAAAATATCTAATTATCTAACATACGGCAGTTCATCAAACGTCGTTCACAAAAAGTAGTGTTTGCTGGTATATCTATGCTGTTGTGGTCCATGCTGAAAGAAGATCCCACAACTAGCCCATATTAGTACGCCTTCAAGAAACCATCGAGGTTACCGTGGAGTTAAATGAAATAGAAATTTATACTTTGAAAGCTTGTAGAACGTCTAATCACTTTTTCTGTGTATTACCTTTTATCTGTCAGTTTGTATTGAAGCTTGAAAATATTTGTCAGGTGGTCTGAAAATTGCTTGCACCGAGCTCTTCATGAACAAGTGCACATCCTACAGATGCCACATACGACGGTCTGTCTTAGATAACAAAATCCTCCACACAGTTCTGGTTACCATTTTCAGTATGGACGTGTACCTCAGATTCCTGGCTTTCATATATTTAGTTTACATAGGAAATAAAATTAGCTAACCATCTCTCGCGATGCTTTATACGTGAAGAACAGAGTCTAGCCTTGTCGTGTTGACAAACTCCAGTTCATTCGACCGTTCAACTTTAAAGTGGCCTAATTAAACGGCTAGGCTCCAAGTTAAAAGTGTACTCAAAACTACATTCCAGTCTGAATGACACAACTTGCTGGTATAATACAATGACGGGTTTATGACAAGTACGAACTGTTAATTCTGCGTAGTGTTCCGAACAGTGTTCAGGCCCATGCTGGCAGTGCGTTTTGCTATACCCTATCTCTCACTGAAGAACATAAGCTTAATTACACCAACCCCGTGATGTCCAATCTGTATGGACACACGCGCGTATGCATGAGTACTGTAAGCGGTACGCGTCATTACGTCGATAACAGGAACTACTATGGGTGTCAGACAGTGCTCAGTAGGTCTGTTGCATTAAACGTGGTCACAGTTAGTAACTGAACAATGGTCAATCAGAATGTGCCAGATGAATGGCAGCTCAAGAAACCGCACTAAGTTGATTGTTTCAGGAGAGGTGGCCTCTTTTCAGAAGGTTCATTCTGTATGTATGAATGCATCAAAAAATATAGAACTTTAGAAAAACAGGTTGCAGGATAAACATACTGGAGAGCCAAATATAATTTCCAACTGCAGTATGGAAAAAGACAATATTATGCTGCACCATTCTACTGCATACAAGGGGGCTGTTATAGAAACTAACTTCGTTTCTGCACTGTATTTCAAGTAAGTCCTAAAATTTCTGTCATTCTTATTCAAACGAAATCCTTCTCCGTTCTTGACTGTTTATTCTCAAACACTCTTCAAGCTAGCATTGTATGCTGTAATGGGTCGATAGATAGTCAGTCGGACAGTGCGATGGATAATTCACCAGGGATGACGTTTATTCATTTGGTTACCTGTCAGCTGACTATCTTGTGGAGAGTTTCATAACTTCCACATTCAATTATGTAACGTTATACATTAATTGATCCTAGTAGTCCACTACGCACTTTGCTATTGAATATTTTACTGTTTAGGTTCTTAAGGTCAGAACAATATACGGGACGTTTTTAAGAATAGTCATCCAGTTCAATGAAGTGAATAGTTTGCGGTAGTGGCGAATGAACAGCATACTTGACCACAACATCCATCAACATGTATGTGCTCACTGCATCTTCGGTTGTCCATCTCTTAAGCATAATTTAGAATGTGCCAACAGAACCACAGTCACTCTGCAGCAAACTACTGTAAGCTGTCAAATCTCCACAATCTCTTAACGTAGCTCTCTCTTCAGAAGCGATTATAGACAAGAGAAACCGCAGTCTAGACTCATAAACACATGATGGTCCATGATTTATCTTGAACCATAACCTCATATGACTGCGTGTGCAATTACAAATAGTTAAACCAACGCTTTGTTGTGCAGTACCCGATAACTTTCTGTAACATTGTCTGGTAGTTAACTTTCGTTGCTTTAAACAGCATACCAAAGAAGTTGATCATCATCGATTATTGCGTTCGAAAAATTTTCAGTGGGAGAAATATAACGTACCTCTACTCTGCTAAGGCGGCACAGCCTGAGGATCAGAATGGTAAGACCATGACATACATGTTGTTAAAACATATGGGGAAAAATCGCCTAAATTTCTCTCCCTGTCGTGGATTTTAGGCGACTCGCCGATATAATTCAATCTGTTCATCATCCATAGCTATTTCGGTATTCTTGGCATTAAGCCTAAGCATATGGCATGTCCGGCTTTTCATTCATTCTCAAGTTCACTTTGTTATGTCGCATCCTAAGGGATTTTGTTGTCTGAACCACCTTTACTTGCAGCTCATTGGGCGTCAAGCGTTCCATAATAGTCACCATCAGAGATTGTGGCTTTCACGGGTTGGCTGTCACGCTACTAATTTGCGATGGACTGCTGGCCACATTCCAATTCAGCTGCCAGTTTGGTCGTATTATCCCTCAACCATGGACACACAACTGTCTTCCAAAATACTATCTTCATCGATAAATATGGCATGACAAATCGCGAATTGTGTTCTATCAAACGTACCACTAGCGTCAATCTGAATTTAAAACCCTGAATAACTTAGCAAATATTCACGCCATCACGTTAATGATTAAGTACCGGGTTGTTCACGTTATATAACCCGGTCAATATGTGAACTAAAGAGGCTTAGCGATTCTCATAGAGTACCCAGGGTAGAAACTTGCGTTGATTCCTCGGATAACCTGAACCACGACGTCATTTGATAAGGTCAGACTGGTGGGGGAAACTAATTATCTATGAGATCCTGTGTAAAATCAACTGTGACTTTGCATTTCGAAAGCCAATTGACATAACTGCTTGACATGTCGACAAGTCGCTGTCAGAATGTGCTTTAGCTATTGCTGTTTTTGTTGCCTGTTGTCAACACACTTTTGCGCACGTTTTCTTCGCTATCCACGTCTTTTTGGTGAAGCAACAATGATACCCAGTTATTTGTCTTTCTGTCTTTTTCCAAGCGAATTTCGCACGCCCAATTTTTTACAGTCTGTCAAAACTCAGCAGGAGTTGTCTCCTCTTGACTCGAGGTTTTGCTTCGTAACTGCACACAAAGTTGACCAAATCACAGTCACCTACTCTTCTTCTATCGGTAACCGTGGGCACGTATACATGTGGGGAACGTCTGGCAACTTGAATCTTTACAGTAGAACTATACGTGTAGCTCGAAAAAAGATGGTCTACTACCTGAAGTGACGCTGAACGATAGTAGACACTATGTGTGATTTGCAACAAGGAGCTTAGCGAATTTAAACGCGATTTGTCCTGACAATTCACAACAAAGAAAGTTTAACCTAGAATGAAATATCGCTTTGGGAATAAACACAATGAATTTTTAAAAAAGCGCATCAGTTATGCCTTCGGTTATCACAGCCATCATAAGTAGTCAAATCACTTTGGGCGGATAACGTTTTGATTAAGGATCCTGAAGTGTCCACAGCGTTGATCAAAGTTTTTGCACTTTGGTTCCAATACCTGCAACCACACTTCATTTCGCTTTTGGTTGCATGCAGCTACTAACGATTAAGTTGTCTGTTTCGGTGGTGGGTCAGAGAGTGTCCATGATGCGATTACAATTGTTTGTCACATACCGGAAGTTAGAGGTCCCAAGTCATGGAAGGTAGTAACCAGTTGGCTGTTGGGTACCCAGAATTGACAAGAAAGTAATTCTGATTTTGTCTGTGATTGAGTGATTCCACTTATCTATGAAAATTTCTCTGGGAACCAAACTCAACAGGGTAATCGATGGATTAGTGTTCAACAGCAACTGACTTATCATATAACTGGTTCTTCACCATTGGTCCGTAAACCTACAAGTGATTGTCACTTAGATTCGTCTGTTTCCAAATGTAATGGTCTAGTTGGTCTTGAAAAACAGATTTTCTGAAAAATCTAGATTACCTGAGTTAACGATTCCAGTTCTGGAACTTAGTGAAAGGATTCGGCTGGAAACAAAGCCAATCATGCCTCCACACATTGGTTTCTAATGCGAAAACAACAAACCAATCGCTTCAGAAATACCAGCTCAGTCCGTAAGCTATCTCGTTTATATCCCAAGTTTGTCCGCGAGGTGTTGGGTTAGTGCATTTTTTGTAGGTTATCGTTTGCGCATGTTCACCCATCTAGAAATCTTACAGTTTTGCACCGCAACTCTTTTCAGTACAGTTGCTTTTGAAAATGTATGTGTACGTGCCTTTCTTCCCATGCCACTATCCAGCAGAGCTAACGGACGAAATGGGCGTCTTTAGTTTTGATACAAGTTAGTTGATCATTTCGTTACGGTTGGTATTAGCCGTTTCCAGATTAGCCTCCCATACTGGCCAAAGCCGGAGGGTATCTGCTTACAACGGTTGTCACAACATAATTTGCCTCACTGTTTCGTTTATGCAAGAATCCTCTTCAGATCTGACACTGACATAAAAATGCGTGTAAGTTTACTTGGACGAAATCCTGGTATCGTGGCTTTCTGCCCACTAGGACTTCGTCTACTGGTTTTTATTTGCCTGTACGACAGTCGTTTTAGGTCTTGTTTGTCTGTTGTCCGACGGTCGTGACCTAATAAACAAAGGTGGTTGTGCGTTACCGTAAGTTCGATTCTGTCCGCCACTGTTGAGTAAAGTGATTCAGTGTCTGGGACCATGCCCGGTCACTAAAATCCAAGAATGTCCTTAGAAATTGCAAGTGGGAATGGCTTAGATAAAGCACATCTAACTGATACAATTCCTGCAGATTGGTGATGTTACAGAACGGCAACTTTATTTTCACCTTGGAGCAGCAGTTTCTTAGATATGTCGTTCAGTGAGTCCGGAGGCAGCGCTAACTTTGACTACGGAAGCCCAAACCCTGTACTTCACGGTAAAATTCAATAACAGTTAGCCACCCAAGTAGCAGAAATCTTAGTAGCCACCAACAATACACTAACGGGAAAAGATCTCATGTGAGGGCGTTGTATTCCATCTGATAAGATACTTTCTCTTTCATACCGATGCATTATTACTCTGACTGACACAGTACATGACTGTTCGCCAAAAAATGCTGTCACTACCGGCTTCTAGCCCGCAGATGCGCCCATTCGAACTGCATCTCGGCTTTTGTAATGACATTGCAACAAGCGAGTCACGTACACGAGAATGAGCTAAACAGCAATGGGAACAAAATGAACTTATCCCGCTTGTTTTTTAGTAGTCCAACCAGCTTCAGTTCTATTGTCCCGAAACTGGAGTAAAAATGCACAGTAAAGCGTCTTTTAGAATTCCTTTACAGTTATTGATAGAATTTCATGGTTTGGACGAGTAATTGTGACACTTTTAGAAAAGGGCAATTTGACTCAATCAATAATTGTACTTCCGCTTTATTATTTTAGCTGTTTTTTTGCAGATATCTTAATTCGGATATATTCGTTAGACGACTACACGCTTCTTCTTTATCCAAGTAGGTGACGTCAACGGCTTTAATCTACGTAGTCCGTAAACACCAGCGTTCAACTGTTAACAATTTCACCTATAAGGATACTGTAACTTCTGGTCACTTTCATTACACTTTATCTAATGGATTTTTACACTCAAAATTCTCTGCAACATTGCTGTTTGGAGTTCATGAATATAACTTCGAATATACTGTAAGTCTTCATGTAGGGTTGGAAGATGAAATTTCATGAGAATTTCTAGAAGTATGTTTTGCACACACTATATTTTCTACCACGTGATCACGAAAGTCCACAGTTGTTGATCACCTGTTCAGTGTTCAATAACAGCTTATTAAGGAAGTGTGTCCCCTACCCCGACCAAACCCACAAAGAAGTGAGGTAGAAGCTGATTGCCTGAACCCCTGAATGGGATGCAACAAATGTATACTTCTAAGGTCATATTTTACTGAAACGCCAAAATGCCCTAACAGGTTTACTCCAGTTAAAAAATATTCTTTACCGATCGAAACTGGAAAATTGTTTCATTGATGAGAGGTTATGCGAGAAGACGCTTTTCACGCGTAAATATGTGGACATCCATGTTTGCATTGGTACGTAATCGATCGTTGCCTTTCAAAAATACTCTTGTTATTAAATTGCAGTTTCCATCAACAGTACGATTCGATCGCTTGCTTTAATCCGCATTAACTAATTTGAAACATTATGAATGTTCTTAATATACTGATTTATTTTCATTCAGTGTAAAAAATCTTCCGAGTTTACCGTTTGGTTTTTTATGTATATCCACATCAAAAACTGTGACAGCTTCTTGCACATTTTGATCAACTTGCAGTTTTAAGGTCTAATCTGTACTGGGAGAAGCACTTTGAACGACGGTGAGTGTTTCAATTTGCTAGCTCGACTCACTGCTAGATTGACAACAGCCTCATGGTTGACACTACTGAAGAGAAATCCAGGTCGGACATCCTGTCGACCTGAAAGTTGAACCAGTAAAATTAAAACTAGCTAGTTGGAGTTGGTACGCCTTAAGACTGAGATTGAATTTGCACGCACAATTTTCAGATACAAACGTTTACGTAGTAAGCAACTTATGCAACTCATCGTTACTATTGTAAACGTTTTGATAATAGTTACAGGCCATACCAGGTGGGTAAGAGTATATTGTAGAACCTGTCTTTTGAAAAAATCTTTGGATTCATAAAACTTTACACAAAGGGATAAAAGTGTTTATGCGAAAGATTTCTGGCGTTGAGTGATAAGGAGCACAGAAAGGTTAATAAAGTCGATCCATTTGGTCAGCAAATGACTGTGATACTGCCATCTCGGTAAACAATAAAACTATATGCTTAAACGCGACGGTGGGAGTTTGGTCTAAGTTGTTTGAAGACACTGTGTAGTGTTACACATATGTTCAGTCAATCTGTGTTCGAATTAATTGATCGCTAACGCTGTCAAGACAGACCCCATTAGAACGTCATAAACCTGGCATACAAGAATGGCAACCGAGTGTTCCCAGAAGAGTGAGCTGCTCATATTAAGATTAACTAGACAGAAGTGGGCTTCACAATGAGAGTGCGGTTGATAAAAGATTCTCTCCAACACATTTGGGTCATCTTTAACTCGTCCCAGATTGAACAGTTGTTTTACCATCACTTTGGCTTGTTTTGTACTCTTCTAATATTACCACTCTCTTCCCTCATATATAGGAGACAGACTGAATTATTTGGTTGTGCATGCGGACCCAACATTTAGGTCAACATAATCATCGGTTCGTTTCATTCAAGACTTTTAACAAGCCACTCAAACTGCGCACCATGTAGGGTGCTTTGGGGTCGATATTTTGTGCAATCAAAACACACAAGTACATGTAGCCAAGTTTTAGTGAAACCCGAATCAAAATGGGAAATAGATGATAAATTATTGTTATGCCCATAGAGATGAAAGTTTATCTCCTCTTTATCATTGTTTCATCGTGTTTAGTTATCACAGTAGGTAAGACATCGCCGCGAACTTCTGAAAATACAAAGACGGACTGATATGTATTAAATATACTGCTTTAGTAAATTGTGGAATGCATCTCTGTTCAGTAAGAAACAAAACATCGAACGCATTGATGACTTTTGACAGTCTCGAAAAGGTATTCTGTAACTGGAGACCAGTTTTGGTATTTTTAGGCAGTTGGTGCAGTGAGCGAACCGACGTGAATTACCATACTATTCTGATCAGGGTAAACAGAGAAATTGTAAGTTGCGTGCAATGTGATCTCATAGCCCTGACTCCTGGTGGTCGGTGACACTAGTTGTTGCACTCTTCACCGTATTACAAAATTTGTGCAACGTTATAAACTGGTGAAAAGGCTGACTTCAGGTGTTGCTTCAAATGTTCAGCAAGCACACTGCCCATAAATGGCACATCTAAGATAACATTTCCGGTAGAGGCTGTCAGTGAGAAAAATTCCGATGACTTTGTTTTTTCTTGACAATCGTCAATAGATAATCGTTCAGTTTTGGATTGGAATACGGAAATTCAGCCTATTTTTAGCTCGTCACTAGCGTATGTTCTGGGCAATTTCGGGCAAAAATATTTGGAGTACGTTTGCCGGTCAGCAGCTGTTGATTTCCCTTTGACTAGTCGTGCAGTCCAGTCCTCCTTTCCTCAAGTTAATAGAATGTCCAGAAATTGAATTTGTTCCAAGTATCAGTTTGCGTGCAATGCTGTGAACAACCGTGTTTGCATCATGTGACTTTCCACGATGTCCAAAGTATCATCTGAGTATTATTTTTTAACGGAATATCTTTTAAAAGAACAGTAACCCTTCTTCATTCGAAAGCAAGAAAAATCTGTTAGAATAGAATCCAGTTGACAAACCACAAGAAACGCATCAATCCAACATTTCTTGTGACCCGTGGGCTAGAATATTTAGGGGTGATATATACAATTTCAAATCTACACAGTTGTCTTATCTAACAGTATATCTACAAGCGAAACATTTTATCACAAGAAACGTGCACTTTTATGTGCAATCTATCTCTTTTATACAATGCTGCAACTCAAGGCCTCTTTGGGAAAAATTAACGAAAGTAGCGTCCGGCACGATTCAGTTTGCGAGCTGACATTGGTAAAGGGTAGGATTGGTTTCAATATGACAACAGACTTCGGTGTTTATGTGGTCGTACAAACGTGTTGTTTGTTTACTTGATATTTTGTATATGTTGAACTGCTTCATTGATAAATTTTCGTCTTTTATGAAAACCGAACAACACTCTCACAATTTTCGTCTTGATGTGCATTGCTTACAATGAATTGCAAACACCATTCGAGGATCCACCAAAATAAATGGTCCAGCAATTGACAGATAGATCTTGAGTAATATGACTGATGGAGTGTAAGATGGTTTAACTACTGAAAGGACAAAAATATAGTAATGAGATTTCTTGTGCTAATAGTACCAGTGAACCACCCAACTGAAACACGTCCATTGAGTCCTAGTATTAATGACAGAATTATTTTACTACGTTTTCTGTTAACAAAATGCTAAAGAGTGTCTGTTCAGACAAGCGTCCAATCGAAGAAAGGTGCGCCGAAGTCCAGCGAAAAAGTAAAGGAGACAATTATTTTTAATGGCAGAAATTTCTTCAGCTATTTCAATAATTTGCACTTAGGTATCAGGCTGGGGGTTCAAATCCACGAAATACAGGCTTTTCGCTTATTTTGACATCCACTTGGGCTTCTACTGATCTGGAATTCAGTCTTTGGGAACGGTGTAAAACACTGCTCCCGGAGATTACAGCAAGTAGCAAGATCATGTATCTAACCCCGTCTTAAATAGGCAGAAATCTAATAACACCTCAAAACGGTCCCTAGTAGTGTAAACAACGACTCCAAATTGAAGGTTGTAACAATGTTTAAAAAGTCCTGCAAAAAAGTAGAGTCGTCAATAGGATATACAGAACTGGGACTTACAGAGCTACTTTTCATGACCTTTTCGACTGCAACCCCCCAGTGGGACAAAACTGGTTGCGCGAGTCATACGCTAAGTAACAAACATAGCAGACTTAGGTCACTGCCAAATCTTTGAAACTCAGGCGGATTGAGACCGGACTAAACTTATAAGAGAACGTCACAGAGGAAGCCCGACTAGTATTTGTTCATACTGGTCTGCAGTACATTAAAGTTTTATTGTAAACATCGGGTCCTGAAGAGAACAAAATATTGTTTTAGTTATTTCCATCAATAACCGAGAATCTACCTCCTCTATTGTACAGTTGGTCGACTTGGATTGAATGATTGTTGGCACGTGAACCTAACGGTAATGAGCAACTGTGTTTTGAAATCTGTCACACTGACAACAGAATATCACAGGTTTTCGCACTAAGTCATACATTCGGGTGAATTTTCAGAAATCATAACTTTGGTTGTTAGCAAATGAAAACATATGTTTTAAAATACTCAAGCGTAAACGGTGTCCGGTTTCCCTATGTATATTTGTGGATGACACACATTGTTACCTGAGGTTTGTGCTTCTGTGATCCCAGTGTTTTTGTTATCATGTCCAAGATAGTTGTGATCGAGTTAATCGGGTTCATAATGAGAACTGCCTCACCTTTGCTACGTTCAATCCATTCACCTATTTCTAAGCAACAAATAACACTTGCACATAGTTCGAAAATTACAACCAATATTGCATTTCCTTTTATCCGAGATTGACATGTCAGCCTCCGCAGTAGAAGTTAAACTCTAGCCATACAGCCTTTGAGACTGGTTCGCCGGCTACCCTTCCCTTGGTTTGACTCACGCTAATATAGAATAATCCTAGTTAACTGTGAGATCACAAGTTCATATGAGTACTTTTCAGACCACAAGATTCACCAGAGAGATAATATTTTTTTTGACCAAATCACTACTCTTCTTTCCGGAAGTCCTCTTCTACAAGCGCACACTACAAACCAACCTAAAATGTGCACAAAGTCAAATAACTGAGGGCAACTAAGCACTCAACATTGCCACTCCAATGTAGTAGAAACGGACCGATAGTGCCCTAAGCGTACAAGTTGGGGAATACATTTCGTTACGGTCTAAACATCGAACACAAGTGCAATTGACATTCTTTTTCCTAGGTTGGTGCTCTCTTGGTCAAAACCTTATCAAAGACGATTGTGGATGAGCATTAAGGTATTTCCATTCGCATATGGCGAATTTGAGATACATGTTGAAAGAAACAGCGAGATAACTTGTTGGAACATGGACAGGAGATTAAATTCGGATTGTGTCCAGTACTAAGGCCTCTTAACAGCTGTGAAATTCGAGTATAGTGCTCTTCTAGAGGGGGAATATTAATATCCACGGTTAGTTCTCAACTCACTTCGACCAAATCCCGGTTTACATGTCAGTACTGGGCACACGGTTCTGAAAGTCCACTTAAGTCTGAGGCTTTAGGCTGGCTGAAAAGAACAGGCTGTTGCCCTTTGGACTGGACCAAACAAAACAGTTACTATCTCTCCTCTGGTGATCTCGGCTGACCAAGCATTATTCACAGGTAGAGGGACTGAGCTATTAACTAGGATAATTTACTTATGAAGGGTTTCAAACAACCGTTGTAGAAGTCAATAGTGTAACCTTCTGTAAACGTGGACAAGAGGAAAACTTCTTGAGATGAGTACGATGTGCACTGTTGACCGACTCTAACAACATCACAGTCCGCGTTTGGGACTGTTAATCGACACGGGCCATCTGGAATATCTCTCTGACTGTGAAATCTGTGGTTAGATTTAACTTTGTAACTGATGGCATTTACATCGATTGGTAGTCAACATGCTGACTTGTGACAAGTTGCCGGTTTCTGTTAGCACACACCTCAATCCAATGCAACAGCTGACGACAGTTTCTAGGATGTAAGATACTGATCATTGAGGAGGGACTATTTCTTATTCGGTTCTAAGGCAGTATGAAACGCTTGAAGAAGTATGATAATTGGGTGCAAGTGTGGAATGTGATTTGTACCATTTTTTGTCAGCAGGATAATGAAAACATATGTGGTTTTGGAGCGTAGTATGTTGGTCACATTAATTTACTTGGCACACCAGCTGTCATGGACCAAAACCATTATTGTACTGCAAAAACATGCTAAACAGACAATTGTTGTTTGGTGATTAATCTGGTATCTCTGTAGGCCTTACTAATCTGACTAATCATTGTCTTCCTCTTCACAATTATAACAGACAAAAGGCCTGCAAATTTTACTTTGATAACCGTATTCTATCCGATTGCGATCTCTTTCGAATGTGTGCAAGTGGTGTCGTTGATACATCTCAGTAACCAATATGCCCCTAATAGTAACTTCATTCCAAGAAACTTATAAGGAAGTAATTTCACCGTGATCCGAATCAACTTCAGGGGGAAATTGACGTAGATACTACGCAATAGAGAGTTTGTCCAGTCAGCAGTAACTACCTAGTCAGTAACTGAATTGCTTCTTCAGGAAACGTGACGTGTGGTGGACATGGAGTGATGAGGTAAGTGTGAAGGTAGAATTGTCGTAAGCGGTCGACATTTAATGTAACTGGACATTATGTTACTATAACCACGGCATTGTTATCTTATAGTTCAACTGTCCACGCCGCCAGTTAAAACGACCGGATCTTCAAAATTCAGGGTCACGTTATAGTTTGGCTTAACACATCAGATTTTAATTGATTACCCTACCGAACACACTATACATGAGACACAATTCGGCTGAGGACAAAGTCGATCATGGAGTTTTAACGTGAACATAATGCATAATATCAACCATGACAATCAGGATCCTCAGTGTCTGGAAACTACTTAAACCAGACCTCAGTAGACTGAATAATGCTAATCTGCCAAATTCAGCTGAGCAATCCCAGTCTTACCAGTAACTACTGGAATTAACAAAGCAGACATATTGGACACCCCAAAATGCAGACATCGCCCACACAATTTGGACAAACGCGCTAGGCACCGCGCGCAGATTGAACGAATATGGTTTAGTGTATTCGGTTATCTTATCTTTAGTGGGTGCAAGCACAAGCAACTCTAAATAATGCATCAAAGCGAAGTTGTTCAGGAAATTTTCTTCCTAGCCTAAGCGTTACCAAGCATGACTTCGATTGTCTTACAGTGGGCGGTGCTACCGAAGAAACGAGTTTGTATCCATAGTGGGCACACTATATTTGTTGACTAACTGGCATAATAGTTTATATAACCAGAGAGCAGACTGCAATCTTTGGAGATACTTTTATATGCACTTCTTCGCCCGCATCAACCGACGATGAAAATAAGAAATCCACTAATTGAGGAGTACGTGAAAGAGCTAACTAAGCCCGCGTTATTGGTGCATGCAATCTCGCGCGTTCAACTTAAGATAGAAAAACGATTTCGTAACAGAAAGCATCCTTCTTAGATGGCCTAACTATATGACTGCTACTTACAAGCGATTGACGATGAGTGTTTAGATAGATTATTGTGCTTAGTTTGAGGTCGAGCGACCACAGATAAGTCTGCTAACCACATAAAATACACGATTATGATCGTCATTCCGGTCGGGACAGGCATACGCACCACCGGTAAGCTTTGAGGAACAAGTGCAACTTTAGGTTTCATTTCACCGTTTCGAAATTGGTTAGGTCAGACTTTTATGTAAGCCGGAAATTAGTGAGAAGTTTGGAACGACGTTCAAATTATAAACATTTAGTAAGTTTGTCCAGTATTTCTATTGAAAGTTTTACTTTAACAAGGCTCAATCGCACAAGTATTTTCAATGGAACCAGCTACAGGTAGGAGACATCAAGCCGATGGATCGTCCAATTCAGTCACCAGAATTGCCACACCTGGTTAGACCATCAATTGCCATTATGTCTTAATAGGTTAGAAAACGTGGCCGGGGTTTGATTTTGGCAGTGACAAAAATGTGACCTAATGACGAGCTTTAATAAGAGCTAAACTAGTGTATAGTACGTTTTGGAAGAGGCTGACTGAAAAGCCTGAGAAAATACAGCAGATGAGATCAATACTTCTCACCAGGAAGGCTGGAAAGCAGTGATGTAATTTTGTTTAAACATCTTTGCAAGAAAATGAACGATGGAAATGGCTTGCACAAGGTTCTCTTGCTACTGGTCAGACTAAATTGCTGACTCAAAGTTAGCCGGTCATGCGTAAGTCAGGTGACTTAGACACTGAAAATATATCCATTTTTCGTAAGCATTGCAGATACTAGCGTTCCGAGCCTTAACTCACTGTCACGTGACCGTTTACACCATGAACAACCTATTGTTTAAGTTTCTTCGTCCAATTCGAGGAAGTAGATGGACTGATGTGTAAAAAGAAGGATATTTTGATTATGTGGAAGATGCTGGACAGCGTAATAGAGGCTACCATAATTGTTAAAGGTTTGTAAGCAATATCACAAGTTTCTAGTTGAAACAAAGAAATATCGCGCGACTTAAAATAAGTTATTGGTGAACAAAGTGAGAAATCAACAGTGCCCTTGTGCTTGGTGACCCGTCGACTATTCCGACATTTGGTGAAATATCCCAGCGCTGTTTTGGGATACGGTCGAAGTCAAAAATGGTTGGATCACACGCATCAAGAAGAAAATATACTCATAATCACTCAGCAAACGTGGCCTAACAGATGGGAAAAGATAAGCAAAACTTTACTAAAGGAAACGTAAGTCTAAAACACATAACCAGGCCGGAGATTACAGGAAGCCTAACTGAAAACTTCACCTTACTGATGACTGGGATTCCGGTTCCTGAGTGCCAGCCCACAAACCTGCAAAGTGAATAACAGAGATCTTGCTACACTGAATAAAGTTTCACCATATCAACAATGATTTACAGTGGAACAACAGGCGTTTTGGATCCGCAATTGAATCCAGTCTGTACGACTACCTTGCAGAGGACGTCAAATAACTTTGGGAGGATGATATTTGAATATGCGATTAAATCTACTTCGTTAAGGAAGCAGCAGATACAGCAACGTTCACAATGTGCGAAACTTATATCTCGTGAACTCCTTCATTTTACCATATTTATTTTATTAATGCGAAGAAAATAATTTGGCACGTCTAAAGCATGATGAGATTATTAATATAACCCTAGGAAGGGGGAAGTGTGCTCTACTGGACAGGCTCAGACGATAGTAAGAGGGACATTTGGGGCTCTTGTAACGAGTAAGTTGGTCGTAATGACTGATAAGCCAGGCGATGAATCGTAGTTTGAGATGGTTGAACAATTTCTGCTCATGTAAATATCTTCTTAGCAGTAAAGGAATTTAATCGTCTGCAAAACGTCACTTTATTTCTTACATACCGGTTTGTGGGAGTAGGATTAATTATTGACTGAAAATACAGCAATCGAACCAACAGAGGAATTGCATAGTGTGTTAGTTTTTGAAGCATGAATAATCACTCAGATATACAACTTGGCAGTTGAATTGCTGACCACTCTGGAGCAAATATAGGTTGTCATAAGTATTCGTTTTTACAATCCCTCATCGTTAACATGCCGGAACAACAGTTGGAAGTTCTCATGTTGAAGACAAAAACAAATCGTATCGCTATTTGTCTTTATTACATCAGCATATGGTTTTGTAGCGGCAAGTTTTGGTTTCATTAAAAGCAGTCCAAAAACAATTCAGTCTACTGATTTTTTCTAACGCGCATTTGTCTGTTTTGAATATTCACTGATATCGAGTTGATGCTAAAGTGGATGCGACTAAACGACGGGTTAGCTGAAAACTACAAATCGGTGAGTAGCACATTTGTGACAACCGAGTTTACGGTCGTCGTTTACCTCGATTGCAATACTCCTCTGTCTATTTCTGGAGGAGCAGCCACCACAATTAACGGTCGTTCAGTAAAAGTCAAAATGGCGTTAATCTAACTCCTGGGGTAAACCGAACCTGATCTTCTGAAGTTGGTTTGTTTCATGTTTCTCATCAGTCGACAATTAATCATGAAAACCCGATCGGGATGGAATGATTAATGATAAGCCCGTACTTCCGGAAGCCATACTGTCAGATGCTTAGAGCTAACCGAACTATCTGGTTTCCGCGTTTGCAGAAAAAAAAACGAAAACGGCTGTCAACATCAGAGCGAAACTTCATTCAGCCATTTGTTACGTATTCCTCATAATGTACGTTAAATTTTGAATGTCACATACGCTATGAGCTGTTGAAAAGTGTGAAGGCGAATGTATGATTTAAATACTCGGGTGAAACGAAAATAGTGTCCGGCAGTAAACGTTCAAGCAAGTCCAGTCACTAAATTGTTGTAGATAGGTTGGATGTTTAACGGACTGGTAGCTGCTAATTTGTAAATCATTTCGCAAGCCATTAGCTAAGTGACATCCTATTAGTCCAATGTTTGCACAAGGTTCCATTTATTTCTAAGAATGCGTATATGAAAAACACAATTAGATCACTGAAGTTATCAGAAACAAGTATTGCTCCTGGTCTGACGAGACAATGGTCATGACGTTTGTATCTCCTGAACAATAAATATGTGTTCTCCTAAAATAGATCGAATAGGTGAACACCCGGTATCAAATATCGACTATTACAATCCTGGTCAGTGAAGTAAAACCAGAAGATACATTCCGCCAACTTTGGCAGTGGAGATGCACAACTGCAGAATCATGCAATGATCAAATCTATCCTCATCATTTTGTTTATTTCGAGCTTTAGCCCTCAAAATAATGTTTGTATAGATGTTTTGGCAAACATAACTACCTCCGGGTCATTGGAATAAATAACTACTGGATTATGTGATTTAACATCCAACTGACGATTAGTAGCTTGTACAGGCCTTAGCAATTAAGTTTTGAAATTAGTTATCTGCTGTCATTCGGTGCTGTTAAAAAAACCTTTAATTACAGTGATGTGTCATCGATATCGCAGAAGCATTGATCTTAATTATGTGAATATCCTGAATGACTGGTTCTTTTATATGCCTTCTGTAAAGACTATTGGCTTCGTTCGTTTATCCAACTGTTTAACAGTACTCAAGTGTTCCATCTTCTCAACTATACTCGTGAGCATTTAGATTTATTCAAAGTGGTAGTATCTCCTCAGCAGTCACGTGGGCAAAAAACTTAGCTGTTAACTTTTTATGATTTTCACGTGCTTTCCTTATAAACTGGATTTTATCGGTCAATTATAAGTGACTTGTGGACTAGCGAGCATCCACCTTAGACTCCGAAAAAGTTGAGGAAACTGTTTGTGAGCAGTTGGTTTCCGAAAACATCAAACAGCAGGTCAACAGTTGATTCGCTACACACCTTAAGGAATAAAATCCACAATAGGTGAACAGGGGTCAGATTGTTGGTCCATTCATGTACTCAGAAGTCCATGGTGTGGAAATCGATCGGACTGTCTGATGATACCCGAGGTATTTCCCTAAGTTGTGGTATGCTGCTTTCAGGTGGATCAAAATCTGTTTGTGGCTGGGTCACAAAAAAGTAATAGTTTACCACGATTCTTGATTGGTTTATGACAGGTTTCTCTGTGTAGTTTACTTGATTGACAATTACTGGAACGACAGCTAACCCTAGCATCGAGCGACGTGTTGTTAATGAGACTCAGACAGCTTGAACTATTTGTCCGTCATTTTGCTGGTAGTCAATGGAAGTCTAGTTTAGTGGAATCAGGTTTCGTCGTCATCAGCGAAATCTAATTTAAGTTTAAGGCCACAAAGCTGTCACGAACCTATTGTCTATTTTGCTTTCAGTATGCAAATCTACCGAGGTTCTTGTCAATCACCAGTAATTCGTCCCATTTTTAAATACTTTACATTAATAAACACTTTTTGCGCGCATACTTATTCCAAGCGAATACTCCATTTAAACCGCCCATTTTGATTCGTTCGCATCAGTTTATCTAATCTTTTCTCGTCCTTGTTCCCCTTGATCAGTGAATTCCTCGGTGGAATGTCATTTGGGGTTGCCGGAATTATATCGAAAAAACAAGTGAGTTGCTTATAAGGTGTATTCCTGTTTCAAAGTACACGTTTCAAAACAAAAGATCACGCTTAATAGCCGGACTTCTTGGTCATAGTAGTGGACTAATATCTGCACAAACGATATCACTAGAGATGAGATACGACCTTTCCCAAACGTACTGTATGAATGTAACCTTGTTTACTGTAAGACGTATCATAGACATTAGATCTTGCGGAAGAATAGCTATACGATGGGCCGCCTGTAGAAACATGATTCGAGAAAACGTCCTAAAATTCCGTAGACGATAAACCATAAATGAATCGTTGTTTTTAGCACAGACACCATTGGCGTCGTTATAAACAAAGATTTGTCTGTTTGGCTGTTTGAGGTCACTGAGCATGCAATGCCCAACAGTCACGATCTAGTTAACTGTCATATAATTAATAACGAAGCATCTGTGAGGACATAAAGTGGGTTGATCACAAATATCCGCACCGTTTGCATAAACTCAATACCTTCCATTAAGTGAAACATGCCATCTTCCAGACAGTTGGCTAGTAGTGGTTCTCAAACAGCACAGTTTTATATCTCCTTTAGTTCCATTTTTCTTGGATGTTTGCATTAGATTTTTGCCATATCTACATTGCAAAATATCCTCATGCAACTGTTACATTGTATCGTTCACCTTAGAGTATACCCTACCCAGTGTTCCCTAAATATTGGTCTGAATTCACTACCATAATCTTACAATTAGTGATTACTTCATTTTCGTGCCTCAGAGTGAGAAACTAAATTCAGTTTGACTAACTAACCTGCGGCAACCACGATAATAAAATTTCCGCTCCAGAACGCACCTCGATCTCACTACTTTTGGTTAACACCGGATAGAGTGCAGTTTGAACCACAAATCGTACAATGGAAGCCACAGATAAAAGAAATAGCTTTTGGTTTTGATCCATGTGGCACACCAATGCCCTGGTCTATGTTTAAACCGTTCTGGACAAAAAATCCGACAAAAAAACACTAAAAAATGATTATGTGCAACCCAGTATTGAAACGTAAACTAAAACCGAGATAAGTAGAATTGAGAGTGCTTTGTGGATACTTAAGACAAATGCTGACCCAAGATCAAAAGATGTTCAGTGAATTTCAATGCTGACGGATGTTCTTTTAGACCCGATATGTTGAATGCGCAGAGGTAATTTGAGTACATGACCAATAATTGTCTACCAGTCGATTGGCATAGCTCGCGTATCTATTTGTAGTTGATGACGTAACGTGTAGTCAGATGTGAGAACAGTATGAGTTCTGTAGAAGTGGTCTTCTTCATCCCTATGTAGACATCATTACATTTTCAGTCTGATCGTTAAACACAATCAGAAGCCCATCTCATCAGCGCGAATAATGTGACAAGCAACCATCGATCCGATTTCAACTTTATCTCATTATTTTCTAAACGTCTTGATAAATAGTCTTTCTACATAATCCTTACTAATGTGCTACAATTTTATGTGCTTTCCTGCTATACACATCATGAGGGCTGTCTTACTACCGATGATAACATTAATGATGTAAAAACCAACATGTTAAGACGCTCCTAATAATCTAGTTCATAACAAAGCTGTTTGACGAATAGATTGTAGTTAACTCGCAAACATTGATATCCAATGAAAACTTTTTTTCTCCCGTGTAATGCGATCGCAACAAAAAATACATTATTCTCTTCTCTTCCTCCACTTAAATGTCACTGTTTTCTCTCTTAAAATATTGAATATATATTAAATGGCATTTCATTCATTAATTCCCGAAAACGTTAGTTTAACAACATGACATTTATGTTACAATGCAAATATCTGTCTTTAATCTCGACATACTGGAAACACTAGAAAATGGTAGCTTATATGATGGTACCAGAAAGTTGATAGGTTTAAATGTTTGACAAATAGCAAATGTCAGCTTTGTTTTGCAGACAGTTTTTCATATAGTTACTTTAGAAAATTCTTCTTTCCACTATGGTTTCATTCAGTTCGGACTGTAAATGTCTTATTATAAGTTGGCCGGCCATACATGTTGTCGATTACAAGAATGTTTCATCTAATACAAAACCATGTACATATATCTCTGTAGGTTTTTCAAGGTTAGTTTTTCTTACGCTTTTCTCGTTATTTTTTTTAGGCCACACGGAGCCAAAATGCACCCCACATACATTCATATTATTTAATGTAGGCTTTTGCTAGCTGCTTTACCTCGATAACCAGAGAATCTTTAATAAAGTTCATTAATACACTTCCGACTTCAACTATACAACCTAATTTTATTCAGTAAATTGACCATAATCATTGATTACATTTCGGTCGAAAACCATCAGCGAACAAAGCTTGAGACCATTGATACGTTACATTCGGCTGCCTGGCAGCCTAAGTGTGGCACACTATCAGATGGTGCAACGTAGTAAGGATTCTAGCTAGTCGTTTGTTACACCGAGCGTTTTTCTGTTGGTGTCGCAGCCAACTGGCGTAAGGTACGAGATGTAATCCGAACCAAAGGGCTGATCGAACAAACAGGCTACTTAACCGAGTCGGGTGAATGAATGAGCACAACACACCGCTGTAAACAAAGCCAAGCTAGCTGCCACAAGGAAGGTGGTATCGGCATTTCTGGTCAGGTTACTGGGTCTCATCGTCCCGTGTTTTAGACACCACGGTCAACGATCAATAGTATCTGGCTGTTGACAAACGTCCAGGTGACCGTTTGAGCGCTTAAAAGGCAAAGCTTGGGTGGGACTCAACAGGTACCGTTAGCCTTAAATTGATAAATTAAAAATACGACAGTTCCCCAACGGATTCTGCTGTCATGACAACTTTTCACTAAACGATGGACAATAAAACGCTGCATTCAGGAGAGAAGCAGATTAACAAATCACAGAAGATTGATCGAACATTATTAATTTTTCAATAGAGTCTGAGAAACGTCACGCTGTGTTTTTAGATTTTCCGCGCCATTTGTGGTCCATGTCGCGAACGTTTTCACACGTGTTCTCGAGACACTAAGCGACGTATGACGTCTTTCAGTTTCGTTGCCTTGTCATAGAGGCGTGTCGTTACACTTTCTATGAGTAAGTCTTGTTTGATCATCTTATCCTTGATGATGGCGATTTACTCATCTGAAAATGTTGTCCAAATCGAGATGCTTTGTTATCTGAAAAATTGCGTTGTCTTGAAAAAAGCCATGCACAAATTGAGTTGGACTTATCATCATGCTGGAACCAGGTCACACTGATAGAGCATGACTAAGATAACAACAGAAACAACTACCCATACTAAGATCGTTTTTGTACTTCACAGGTAAACCATACGCAGTCTATAGACATTACTGCGTACCATTAGCCATAACTGGCTACATCTTCTTGATGTAAGCTTGTCTGCACCATTCTGAGCGTTATACGAGACAATTTGTACATTCTGTACAATAGGTAGTCGACCTCGGTTCTCATCGATTTTTATACATTACGTCTGGTTAACGTAAATCTGTGAATATTGACTTAATGCGTCGTGTGGTAAATTAACTAATTTGTAGTATTCCACTACATATGAGTCAGAGCGGTACGTTGATGAGACACTAATCTATTCAGTACACGAATCAGCCAATTTCTGCTGGAGATGTGCTGTTCCACCGGTACATCGACATTACCGTCACGCGGAGATGGAAGAAAGGAAAGCATTAGTATATAAATTATAAATTCACAAGAGATGACCAAAATGTTGTTCGTGTTTACGCAAAAGCATTCCCTTAGACATGACGACATCATACGTCTCGGAGAATGCATTACATTCCAGAATTATGGTCACCCAATGTTTGTCCGTGTTCTTTGTAGACACTGTGTGAGGTAGTCCCAAAAGAAAAAATCCAATGGAGTAATATCTAGCGGTCATGTGGACCACTACTTTAATCCACCACGACCGATCCATCATCACTCGAATGCTTCATTCAGGTATTCTTGCACAGTGCATAACATGGTGTTACGCCATCCTGTTGAAACCAAACGTAGTCGAGTACTGTTGGTTGTTCCAGTGCCGCTACAACATTTTGCTGCTCCATCTTAATTAAAAATCAAATCCTTTCGCAATAGTCATCTTTTGTGAGAAAACAATCCTTAAATAACATGTTCTGAACACTTTTGAAAGGTTGAAATGGTCCCGGTTTTCAAAGAATATACTCAACTTGTTCAAGCGGAAACCGAAAAGCTTCAGATACACAAAAACTCATTTTGTGATTTACAAGGGTTTTCTGGTTGTTTTTAGAGGACCGAATAAACGACGCCCTGGCCCAATACTGGGGCCTATTTAGAACTAAATTCGCTATCTGAAGTAGCAGGATGCAACAATGCTACCGTCGTAAACCCGGAATGGTCAGTCGGCATCGTTCATTGTGCAGTGGCTCCGGATCATCATTAGCTGTTGACACCTTGTGTCGTATGTGTTGTGTGTGTCACAAAACAATCAGATGAACCGCTAGAATTGTTTTTGTGTTGCTTTCGTATTCATGGGTAAATGTCCATAGTTCAAACTGTTTGACAATTACTCAGTTTTGTTCATCTTTGCAACCTGTTGGGTTGTGATGCTGAAACCGGTTTGGAAAAACCAATGTGCTGTTGGACCATCTAAGAAACTGTACTGCAAGGTGATTACTGATTGCCCATCAACAAGCCACGTGCAGAATTTCGTCTTCTCGTCAACACAAGGTAAACTGTTCAAATTTCCATTCAATCCAGTGTCCTGCTGTTTCTGGCAGTCAGGCTGGTTTCAGGTTTTGTCTTACTTTCGCGAGATTTCATTTAGAAATGCGTACATACAAGACATCCTCAATTCACACTTGTCCAACGCTTTTCGGCAGAAGTATAATTCTCAGCTAATTATTGGCCAAAAGTCAGGTTAGTGATTAGTCATGCGGGAAACTCATTATTGCCGTTTATTCATTCAGAAAGTCATTAGTGAATACGTTGTTTAAAACCATTTTGTTATGATTACTTGCCTCATTCATTCTCAAACTATTCCTTGTAGGTTGTAGGCTGGTATTACTTGTTGAACGAAACAATGTGCAGAAAGAAACACTTGAAAGCCGGATTGGATCTGCATTCGTTGGTCAACTTGGCCGAAACTGATAACAGTGATGGAGGCAAACTAGTCATTCCCGATGGAACAGGGCTGGCAGCTGTCAAATGTAGCGCAGTCGGAACTCCACTGGTCCCGGTTACTGTAGCAGCAGCCTCATCGCACATCAGCCCAACGGTTATCAATAAACAATCCTACTTGATTCAATCTCCAACGTCGAAAACTATTAATCAATTATCCCAACCGATGCCAACTTACTCCACACCTTCATTTCGAACAGCCCGACCACAGAACAGGCAACCGACAAACAATGCACAGTATTTTCATGTAAGTTGTCAGCCGACTATCTGGCTGATTTGGATTTTGATACCACTATTGCTGCCAACGGAGCTAAAATGGATTTTACTCATCTGTTGGCTAAGTGACCACCGTTTGCTTTTTGTTCAGTCGCTTATAAGGGTAAGCAGAGCAGGTCGAAATCTGGGGTGTTTTTAACGTTTTCCAATGTATAACGTCACACCTTTATCCTATTTCATACGACTTCATAATATAACCATACCTAGTAAACCAATTAATATATGTTCACAATACCAACCCTGAAGTGTTTCGCTTGTAACGCGGCTGCGATGGAGAGATTAACAACCACCCAACTAAAGGATTAGCTTGTGAGTTAACTAGAACAGAATTAGTCCAACGTTCTTCTCCGACTAAGGTCAAGCATAAAAATAGAATATATAGTTCTCTATCATTTTTCACAGAGAGGTGTCTTCTGACAACTGGTGGTCCTTCGTGCAAAGTATAACCTCCAAACTAAAAGCAGGATGTTAACATTTTGGCTCAGTCAGGATGGTACACTAATTATTGATTTTGTAAACTTACTTCTGGCTGGTAAACTGTCCGTATGAAGCTATTAACAACCGCGTGCGATTGACGATTTGTCATTCAGTTAAGCACGCAGACACTTAGAGTGTTCAGCAATGTACGGTTTGCTGCGTACACTCAATAAAGACGAATTATATCTCCTACACTTTTGATCCAACATGTTTTCCGTGTTTTCTTTGACCAGTCATCTGACTAATTTTATCTTAAAAACAGAAATGTTTCATAAAATTAGAGACAAAATGATTGTAAAAACAAGTACACACGATTAATCAACTTGCTTATAATTCAGCTCCAAAAGTTCCTGATAACTTCTCATCGTCAAACAGGCGTTCTCGTGCGACGTACCAAGCCATATGCGAGCTAGGTACAACGTGTCTGCCTGGATAGCAACAGTAATACACAATATTTGGACTGGAAACTGTATACTCATGTAAAGTCAGCAGTGGACGTTCGCGTAAAAAGAAAAACTGATCAATTCCACACTTACTTTGATGTTCAAGATGACGTCGAACATGACCATACTTCAAGTGGTTTCAGGAAAATTTTACTGGTGGTGAAGATCTGCGATTTTCGGCTAGATGACAACCATTTTGGACATCTTGCATTCCATAACCTCGTATTCAGTTAACAGTTTCGGTGGTTGAAATTCCTTCAGAGCAACTCTTTAAGGACTGAAGCTGTCAAGCCATTGTCTTATGCCTCGTATATTCCTCATACCGAATCAATGTATCACATTGGAATAGACATTGAGGCTGATGGTGCTCACTTGTCAACAATTGCTTTCGAAATAACAAAGGTGAACAACTTACTCCATGTTTTGAAGACAAGTAAAATAAGATAATTCGTTCATCCACTTCGAAAAGATAAACGGTACTCACTAACAAATGAGACACTTTTGGCGGAACGGTAAAAAACACTGGACCTCAGCTAACAACTAAATATATCATCCTGAGTGCAGACACACAATGCTATAAAAACAATCCCTATTTGATTCGGGTTCAGTCTAGGTTTACGGCCACGGGATTCGCATTTGGTTTCATTCTGAACATATTTGTGGGGAAAAAAGAAGTGAAGGCAGACGGAAACAATGACCACAGTTATCCCGCAGAAATATATTGATACTGTTTTTGACTACTACTTCAAATTTTTGCCTCTCACTGAGAATGCTTTCCTAAAATCTTTGTTACACTGTTTCTACCAACCGATTGTCATGAGTGTTACAGAGGTTGAATCATGAATTGACCAAAGAAACTAGTAGGATTCCGAAAATAAGCGACAAAATGAATTTATTTACGTTCTAAACACTCTTAAATGGGTTCATTCGGACCGGATATGATGAATAGGCTGGTCACGATATGTCATCATTTACAAGGTGTAGCATGTCCCTCCTCTGCGAGGGCCGGAATAGATGAAGCTTTTCTTTGGTGGAAGTGTTTTTCCCTGCAGAGAGACATTTTGCCTCATGAAATCATGATAACGTATGTGCAAGCAGTTTACTATGCCGGGAACTTCAAAATAAGTAGGGGCCATGCTTAACCCTCTTGCTATCATAGAATACCATTGGTTCTACAAGGGAATAGAATCACATAGTTATTCTGTTGCATAAATCAGTATTACACAAACATCAAACGATGACTAGGAGTCACAAATGTAGGTAAGTAAAGCGCTAACTTGAAAGATGAAAACAACTATACAATGACAGAACATTTAAAATTCGCTTCAAGACAACATTATGGCTGCATACGGGACTGAGATTTCGTCTGATTATGTACATGTAGACATCACTCGAACAGCATTAATTCAAACCCAGAAAAATTCACTGAGCATAACAACATTACGGACATTCTCACGTCTGTGCACAGATTCACGTTAGGGATAGCAACATGAGGCAGAAGTTTATAACTTAAGGAGTGATAGTTAATTAGGTCATTGGGTCCGCAAGTTACAAAACCCTCTCAAGCTTAAAATTTTTCTTTTTAGTTTCTACAAGAAGGCTACCACTCCACTTTGATCACTCCAGATGCTCGGATCCAAATCTGAATAACACGTGCCCATTGTGTATTCAACTATATAAGTGGTCATTCCTGTAGAGCATTGCTCACATTTCATGGTGTTTATGAGAACAGTGTTGGTCTGCAGCAATTCCAGGGAACAAAATTTCTTCTGAACAACACACAGTCACCTTGTGTTGCGCGTTAGGTTACCGGTTCGAGTGAACCAGAACAACACTAGCCTGCACACCGCTAAACAATCACATTTTATTGGGAACAAGCAGCACCTTGTTCATATGGGATCAACAGTATTTATGATTGTTGTTGGGTGGCAAGCGTTCTTGTTTTGACTGACCAGTCTGTTGCTACCTTCCTTTACCTTGCATAGAGCAGCTCAATGGTTTGCATATGATATGCATTTAAGCAGTAGTCGGTTGCTGTTTTCGATTGGTTGGCGCTGACCGGTAACGATTCCGTCTGCAATAGCTTGTGTGTGAACCTTGAATGAGTGAACCTTTCCCAGTTAGGAAACCGCTCCAGTTAAGTCGCATTACACCTTGGTCGAGCGTAGATTCGATTTTAGATTATCACAGACGTGTGCTGTGATTGCCTGCGATTAGTCTGTTATATGTTTGTAATCCGCTATGATGTCACTGCTTACAATGCTGAATAGATTCATATGCAATTTATTTCCGAAAAAACTGGGCCCATCTCGGGCCTCAAACCCGAGCTAGCCGGATGAGAAACGTGCATGGTGAATTTACCAGTTTATTCGCTTAACACTGAAACCTCTGTCTCAGTGTCCAAACCCAGGCTTAGTTTCATCTTAGATTCAGTCTCTCACACTGTTCGACTGTGTGAAAATCAACGTATCTTTCGTCATGTCGTTTGATTCCAACTTTCTCCAGAATTATGACCAGAAGATGTTAGTAACTTAGACCATCATATTCTAGTCACCATTAAGGTAATCGTGAAATAATCGAAAACTGCTAAACTCCATTGCTTCCGTTCACATTCGAATGGTCCGGCTTTCGTTGTTCTCGTCATTCGCGTGTCCTCTTCACCGGACAGCTTATCCTGGTGGATTAGTTTATGCACCAGCTTGTTGACTGCATGAGATCCACCCTCTTCGATTCCTTCCAATATTACTTGCATTTGCCAAGCAAATGTCCTGTATGATTCAGTCTCCCATAGTCCGACAAGTAAAAACTTATTCTTCCTTCGAGTACATAATTTTTCAAATGTTGACACAGTCTTGCTTTGCTGGTGGCCACTTACGTGTGATGTCTAAGTTGGTTAATAACGCATTCAATACAAGATATCGGTAAATGTAGCATAAAGCTGAACAAAGGTACAATCACGCTGAGAAAACAGATGTTACCCTAATTGAAAAGACGTAGTTCAGTCTTAGGTGAAATGAGGTTTGGCCAGCATAGTTATAAGCCTATTGTCTGTGCCGTTTCCAGTGAGTGTAAGAATTCGTCCAATGATAGCAATTCAGAACGTGAAAAAAATGACACGAGTAGTTGTTTTTTACTTCAACTGAACTGAAAATGAACCGAGTCACCATGTCGAGCCATTCGATCCTCGTCCAGTCAAACAGTGTTATTGCTTTAGGATTACTTGATATAATATCTACGTCGTACTGAATCATCGATTAATCGATATCTTGACTAAAGCTTAGTGGTGTACATGAGGTACGTGAGCAACGCACGAGCGTTTAAGCTCACACTAGGTTTTCTACGCACCGCGTGTATGCAGTGACATTGATTAGGGCTGGGTATTTAAAGTCGATCGAATGAAACATTCCATAAGTAACAACAGTTGATGAGTAAGCAGTATGCTCTTAATAAAATTATATAGATGAGAGGTTGACATTTTTCGGTAATTGTAAAACGTCCGAATCCCAGATTCATTGGACAGAGTAATCATTTCAGTTTTTAAACTGAGTATGCATTCAATAAAATGACTCGAATATTCACACTTGACTAGAATGAATCAACAAATAAAATGTGGAATTTGTCACTATTTATTCAAATGCCTATTACAGCATTGTTTATATTTGTTTGCTTGGCGTTTAGGTTACAAACCTCCTATTACAAAACGGGGTAACATTATAAGCGCATGAGGGCTAGGCGTGGAGGCAATTGGCATTTGAGAGACACTGGCTGCTGTATACAAAAGTGGGCTGATATTCTGACCGCTAACTTGAACTACTAACTGCATCATTGCTGTTAACAATTTGGCCCGTCTATCAACAAACATATCATCCTGATTCCGACCTTTATGGGTCAGGATCATACAAACCGTGGAACAGCAGTGTATCACTGGCCTTGATAGTCAAGTTTCCAAAATTGTGGATTAAGCGGAAATAGTGTGTCAGTTACCAAAGAAGATGAGCTTCCTCTGGGGCGAGATGACTGATCTGATTAATACAGTCCTTGCGATAGATCCGTTTTGAGTTGACGTGACTACGTCAACTACATTTAGAGGTTTCTCTGTTCTAAATGTAACTGATTCACACGAGTAGCTAATCGAGTTTTTGAGGGTATGACGATACTGTGATTCTGATGCTGCAATCACTGAGTTGCTACTTGATCAATACAAAGAATATTGTAGCTCCTCTAAATCCTCATCATTTGTGAACTCATAGTCTACGCAATGAACGCTCTGAAGAATACCAGGGTAGGTAAAACCACTGAATCAAAAGAATCTTTAGAGAATGAAGAAATCTCGATTGATCAGTCATTTCAATTAATGAAAGCTATGTGCACTTGATTTGTGAAAAGTTATCGACCTGATAGCAGAAGGTTACCAATCCTCAATGTGATTTGTTCACCTATCGAAGGGAATCAACCGCGTTGTGAAAGTATCTGATCCCTAAATTTTAATTGGGAGGCGAAATGATGACGAAAAATATTTCACGATGTACTTCCTTCCCTTCATACTACATTTCAATTTACTCACCTGTATACAGTTAGGAAAAGAATGCACAGCTGGCTTCGTTTCGATTGCTTCGCTCCAGAAAGACTCAGTTTCATGTGATGATCGTCCAAAGAGAAATACGTGCACAAAGACACAATTCGTAGCTTATGTTCAGAGTTGAGAAATTAACAGTATATGCGTAAAACTGTTCAGTTTTCAATGCGCTTTATCTAAGCAAACACAAGACGAAAGCGACACAGAGAAATTTTACGAGATACAACGTTGTAAACAATAACACCATGAGAAACTTTTTTCTTGAGTACATTTCAATCAATACTACAGTACTAGTTTTCCTATTAACTTAAATCAATTTAATTGGCAACCGTTTGTTCATTCGATCTTCTTCTTATCAGTATGGTTTAATTCAAATTAGGTTTATTTTCAACCAATTTGAATGGTCTATTGCGAACATACGATATCTTCCCCATATATCAAACTTCCTAACAAGTAACATCTTCCAGTAAGGTAATCCTCCACTAGAATTGTTACATTTCCAATGATGTATTTTGTCACTGAAGTATAACCCCGCTAACTTAAACCGCGAATACATAGCCGAGTTATGCATACAAATTCCATTTTTGAACATGGTTTATCATACCAAGACACAGGTTACCACTTTTTTAATCACGATGTTAACTGGGTTCAAATGCCCTCAGCTTACATGAATTAGAGAGATTTTCGTCACAAAAATGGTGAAGTTGGACAAACAAAAGTAAGAAAATGTGAAAACGCAGTAGCTACAACAAATGGGTTGTTCCGTTTAGACTACCATTCTGCTACCACAGATATACGCGAATTGTTGTGTTATTAACCTGTCGTTAATGTTAACAAACATACGGAGGTATAAATCTAGGTTCATCCAGATAATGTGAAATGGAAGAACAGAATGAGACTGACAGACTAGCCTTCTTGAAATTCGAAGTGAATATAAATTTGCCAGAACGGTCAAGATGGCAAGGAAGTTCTGCTTGTCAACTTCATTCTAACCGGACAGGAAATGCTGTTAAATTGGTGTGCTTCACTTTGGAGTACAAGAAGTATGAAACTTTAATCAATAGCTTAGTTTTCCTTAATGAGTGAATGAGAAGTAAAATCATTACTAACTTGTTTCAAGATTTAGTTGAGTTTTTACGCATCACTGTAAATCAAACCGTTTGTTTTTCTTCCTTGTAACCACAGTGAATGTAGTCATACAGTTGAAAGTTCCACTACAAGTCTCCAACTTTATTCCACATAGGCCGAATAATTAGATAGCTTACTGACTTATACTTCTCGACTTGCTCCCCGCCCTCTACGAGGACAATATTTAAAATTACTTTAAGGTGATCATTCTGCAAAAAATCTCTACTTTGCCAGCCAGACGTAACGTTTTTATCAAGATAACAAGATTTGATCGAACCATCCCAATTGCAAGATAGAAAGCAAAATTACATTTAGACAAATAACAACGGTCGATGGATAGGAATTCGTATGCGTTCCATAAATTTGCACAATCGCTAATCTCTTTCAATCTGCTGGATGTTTTCAGTGGAGGTTTCTGATAAATGTGGTAACCAGGTTGCGGAAGCACTCATAGAATTGTGTAGTGAACTGTAATGTACAGTTTGCAAGCATTACGCGATATATTTGTGTATTCCCCTTCGAAGCATTCTTTATGCCTCCCGTTTTTCAATTTGTCCGTAGCAGTAGTGTCAAGCACAGTCTTAAGTTACTAGAAAAGCAGAAATTACAGATACAATAATGGTCACAATAAATTTCCCGTCGTATATTCGACTGCTCAAATCTACGCACGTGTTGTTCATTGTTAGCTATCCGTCGCAAGTCTATTGTCAAACTCCCGTAAATCTGACAATGAAATTATCTTGGTTCGTTCCGTCAGTTTTTCTCCTTATGTTAAGTTTTTTGATTGAGTTGCATAATGTGTGAATGAAGAAAGTCTGGCAAACGGTCCGATCGAGAAAAGATCTAAGAAAATGCCAATAAAATGCTCTCGATACGGTGTTCACAGGGGGTGAGGAGTACAAAATGTTTCACTGTCATTAATTCACTACTGGTTTATCACGAAGATTTTGACAAGTAACGTCATGTTAAAACAAATATCGACTGCATTTGTATGTTTCAACCATATATACAAAGACGTTAAAAACTGCTGTAGTTGTGATAGGCATTTGTGAAGATATATGAAGTGAACGGTTATTTCCCATTTCGCAATGTTTTTGTTGGTATCGTTGTATTCATGTCATGTTTTTCGTTACTAAAGATCGTGCCAACCATCCATCAACTCCGGAAAACAATTGTTTGTAATTCAGAACAGCTGCCTTTAATGTAGCCCAAAGATGGGAATAAACACGTTGCAGTTCACTGACTGGTTAAGTTGAACTGTGTTCATTCAAGTCAAAATAAATCAATACTTGTCTTTAACGGTAGCGCCATTAAGAGAGATACAAACATTCAACAATATACTGATTGACGTTTTCATCAATGGCTGTGAAACATGGAATGAATCACAAATTGTGAATCATCATACTTTACAATAAGCGTTGTTATGACTACTGCAGATAATAAGAAAATACAAACTTCAGATTTCAGGTTGGGATGAACGGAGGCAGTCGTGTTTGAATACGTCCAAAATATGAGTACGCATTTTTACTTACAACCAGAGCAAAGGTGAAACTACGAGTTATTCAGAGGTTACAGTAAAAATGAATTTATTAATTAGGAAAGTGTCAATGCTGTTTTACTGAATGTCTTTGCAAAACTAACCCGAATTAAGAGGAGTCGTATAGGATACGATTTTGAATCTTTTGCTATCAATATGATAAAACTCAACAGCTTCAGGTCGGCGAAAGTTCAATAGATGGCTGATAAAATTCGACTCTCTAGCTCGAAATCGCA